>VXBA01003852.1:16342-46913 GCA_013399895.1 Serilophus lunatus
GATGGGATGGGGGGGGATGGGATGGAGTGAGGTGGGATGGAGTGAGGTGGGATGGGGGTAGGACAGGACCCCTGCATAAAAGTCAGAGCACTTCCCAGTCCCACCACCAGGAATGTGGCATTCCGTGGTACCACCACCCTGGGACTGTCAGCCTCAGTGAGAAGGGGGCTTTGATCTTTCATGCCCTCATTTAGTTTGAAAATGTTTCAGAATTTTTTGATGGCCTTGTTTTGGGAGCATAAGGCACGTAGTGTAAACCATTTTATGAAAATCCAAGAAACCCCAGCAAGCAAGAGGCCCCAGGCAGAGCGAGTGCTCAAATTCAGGGCTGTGCCCTCAGCTTTTCCATGGCAATTGTGGCTCTTCATGAGTCACAACTGACTGAAAGAGAAAGAAAAAAAAGGAAGAGGGTGGTTTTGTGTGCATATAGCTATATATACACCTATATTTAAGATTTATTTCAGCTGTAGTTAGGATAGACCTCACTCTGGAGCCAACTCCAGTGCCTGTCCCAGCCACACTGATGGAGCAGTGGTTTAAAACATCCTTTCCTGGCTCTTGGCTTCCAGACATGGTCCACAGGTGATCTTGGGCAAGGGAGCTCTCCCTGCACTGCCCACTCTCATAGGTCTATATAGAATCATGGAGTTCTGGAATGCTTTGGGTTGGAAGAGGCCTTAAAGCTCATCTTGTTCCAGAATTCTGCCATGGGCAGGGACACTTTCCACTGGACCACATACACAGAGTATACAAATATATACATATATATATATTTATGTATACAGACATATATTTACACATACACACACATCCAAAACATTATTATCACACACAATAAAATGTATATATACATACACTTTGTTTCCTTAAAAATAGTCAAATATTTGCACCATAAAAGTCCCAGAGACGTTCTTTTCTCTGTCCGTGCTCCGTAAATAACGGGACTTCCTGAGCCTGACTTTGGTGTCATTTAGAGCTCCTGGAGGAGGGGACAGCAGCCCGTGGGACCCCCCCCGGCCCAGCCCGTGTCCCCGGAGCTGCCGCCGCTCGTGTGGCTGTGATGGCCCAGCCCCGCGGCCGGGGAGGAGAATCCCCCCGCTGCTCAGTCCCACCAGCTCCTGCGCCCGACTCCGCCGCCTGGAGATGCTCGGGACCCCCAGCTCACGCCTCGGCACTGCCGGGGCTCCGTGCCAGAGCGCAGAGAAGCAGCCGGCCAGGAGATAAGGGGAGCTCGGTAGGAACCTGCCTGGGCACCTCTCGTGCCATTTGATAACCCGGGGCTGGCTCCGTGCCCCCGCCCGCGCTGGCACTGCCCAGCCCAGCAGGAGCTGCTGCTCCCAAAGTGGGGATGGGGGGAGCGATGGGGGGAGCGATGGGATGAGGGATGGGATGGGAGATAGGATGAGTGGTGGGATGAGGGATGGGATGAGGGATGGGATGGGAGATGGGGGGAGTGATGGGGGGAGCGATGGGGTGAAGGATGGGAGGAGGGATGGGGTGAGGGATGGGGTGAGCAATGGGATGGGAGATGGGGAGACCGATGGGGGGAGCGGTGGGATGAACAAGGGGGGGAGCACAACTCGCTCCCTGTGAGCAGCAGCAGCTCCTCCCGGGATGCACAAAGCTCGAACCCAACACCAACCCCTGCGGGCAGCGCTGCCCCCCAGCCCCGGCCCGTCCTCACTCCCAGTGCCACCCTCACTGGGAAGCCGTGTGTGGCCCCAGTGAGCACAGAGGCCAAGGTGGGGCTCCTGCCCACACCTGGGCGAGGTGTTCTCCTCATCCGGGGCCATGGGGCACCTTCTGGGCACACGTCGGGGTGGGCAGGGGGACACAGAGCCCCCCTCCCCGCCCCTGGCACAGCTCACACACACACAGGGCATGGCTGGCTCTGCTGACCCCAAGCTGTGCTTTTCTTCTCAGCAGATATTTCAGGACTTAGTTGAAATCAAATACAAGTTTTTTTAATCTAGTCTAAACCTACTAAAACATTCACTACTCTTACTGCCTAATACATTTATTCATGGCCTATATATATTCTCCACTATAACTAAGCTCTTTTTTCATGTCTTCATTTTTAATAATATTGCTTATGTGAAAATTGCTGGATAAATTATTCAATTCTCCCCATAATCCAGTATATCTGCAGTAAAACTGCTAACCTGGCTCTGCCAATGAATTCATAATAATTTCAGTTATTTGTCTGTGTTCCTCTCCTCCCTCCCCTCCACCCATTCCCCCTCGGGTGTTCCCCCACCATGGAGAAGCATTTTGCTCTAACATGATGAAGAGAAGGTGCCACATCAACACCCAAGTCAACATTTCACCTGGAATTTCGTGTGTGTGTTGAGCTATGGGTGAGCAGGATTATTAATTCCTCCCACGATCATGAGTCCACAAAGTTTAACCCCCTGCCACAAAAACTCCTCTTTTAGGGGACAGCAGCAGGGGTTTGGGGTGAAGCCCCAAGGGGAGGCCAGTGACCATCCTGAGAGGAGCAGGAGCTCAGGTGGGAGCCCCGGGGTGTTGTGCCCACCGTGGGATGCCCTGAGAGGAGGAAAGTGGAACTGGGAGTGTCCAAGGGCAGGCTGGAGCCCCCTGGGACAGTGGGAGGTGTCCCTGCCCAGGGCAGGGGGTGGGATGAGATGGGCTTTAAGGTCCCTTCCAACCCAAAGCAGCCTGGGTGCTATGATCCCATGAAAGCAGCTTAAACCAGGTACTGATAGCAGGAGGAAGCAGAGTCTCTGTGTGGAGTGTGCAGGTCGCTGTGCCAGTGGGAAGGGACACCCCAGGCTGCTGCTGTGGTGAAGGTGGGACCACGGAGGGAAGAGCTGATTTGGGCACTCAGATATTGAAGTACTTGCAGTGCATCTGTGGCCTGCTCTCGTCATAAGTGGTGCTAATTAAAAACGAGACCAAGGCTGGATCTGCCTTCCTCGTGCCCCCAAACCCATTTCACCCCTTCCTCAGCTCCCTTCCTCATTCAGAGATGTCCAACTATAGCAATAGAACCATTTGAATAAAAAAAAGGGCAGATAAAATGCTGGGAGTCAGTTTGATCTAACTCAACCTTTTCAAATGACTACACTAATTTTCGACATCTGAATTTAACTGTGTGTTTGCCCCTCTATAAACAGGACGAATAAACACTATATCATTTTTACACTTGAACTGTATTATGATTTTAATGCAGGCTCAGGTGAGACGAGGTCAGAGGATACAATTAAATGGATCTGGTACCATCTGGAGATTAGGGTCTCTTTAACCATGCTTGGGTGATTTATCCATCAGCAACTCATGTACTGCTTCATAAAAACTGGGAGCTGGTTTAAAAAAGATATTAAAATATAGCATATTTTTAAAATTAGAGGCTAAAATATTGTGTAGTTGCAGGCAGGCAGTTTATTTCTTAACCACTGGAACAGAAATTCCTGTGTGGGAATAAATGTCCTGATACAAATTCCCTGTGTTTATTTCTACAGGGCTGCTTTGTGCAGGGCAGAAGGAAACACTCCCTGAATCCCCAGCCCGTTTATGCAAATGCCTAATGAGGTGGCACGGGAGGGCTCCACATTCCCCCAGTGGAAGGTGATCCCGAAGGGCACCTGCCCTCTCCCGTCCCCATTTCTGCTCCCCCCAGCCTTGAGAAGGGATGTGGCAGGAGGGCAGGGCTGCACATAATAGTCCCTGGCATTGGCCACAATTTGTTCTGTAATGAAACAAAATGGGTGTGAAATCAAATATTTAAAGTGTCAACTTCCAAAGCGAATGAGTGGCTAAAACTTAGTTTAATAATTGATCCATCAACGTGCAGATCAAAGGTAAGGCCAAAATTAAACAATTATTTTTCTGAAATGGTATTTGATTAAAAATTTCCTGAAAGAAAAACAATTCAGCCATTCTTGTGGACAGTAATTTATACAGTTTAGTGATCTTGCTGTCAATAATATACAAATAGCACTAATATATTACTATAATGCTTCATTTTCATTAAGACATCTGCCAAGTTCTCAAAAACCTTTTCCATTTGGGACTTGACTTATAATTGCATAATCCCTTGGGGGAGTTTCAATATTATTTTAATCAATTTTACCCACAATACACAATATGGATGATTACATTGCAATGTCATTTCCAAAGTTACTTCACCCCATTACTCATTTGCGAGGGGAGAGGACACTGGAAATGTTGGTGAGAGATATTCCAGTAGGAAACAAATGACAGGGGCACAGAACGAATTTCCCCCCCTTTCAGAAGGAGGACAAGGCCAATAAATATGAATTTAGATGAACTGAGGGTGTGCACTGGGCGTTTTTGGTGCCCCCAGGTCTCCCAAAAAGCAGCAGCCCAGCTGGCACAGCTGGTCCCTGGAGGGGTCAGTGCTGACAAACCACAGCTGATCCCTCTGGTCCCTCTGCTCCACAGCAGCACATCCCTCCACCCCGGGATCACTGGGCTCTTGTTCCTTGGCTTTTGCCATCTTTGTTTCCAGCTGTATGGCCTGGAAATGCCGTTTTTTGGCACCTGTCCCCTCCAGTGCTCGGCCCCGGGATCTCCTGCCATCCCCAGGCCCTGGACTTGCAGGAGATGGGCTGTGCAGGGTGAGCAGTGGCTGTGGGGAGCTCTGGGGCTCCACCAGATGCAGGGGGCCAGAGAGTGGAGACAAAGGCACAGGGAGGGACATGCATGGACGGTGTTTGGGGTGCCAAGGCAGGCAGGCAGTGGAACAAGGGGAGGCTGAGCTGTGCTGCTCCCACACATATTTAACGTGGCAGCTCCTGCACAGCCCAAACCTGCCTTCAGCCACGACCTCAGCGATATTACAGTGGTAATATTTCCACAAGCATGACCTCCTCCAAAGCTGGGTCTCCAATATACTCTGAGCAAACACACTTTCCTCCCTGTCAGGCACACCACAGATATCTTCTTTCTCCACCTGGTTTTTCCTGGCTGCTCCTGCTCCTTGGATATCTGTTGGCCTTTCAGCTGTGGTGTGTGGCACGCACAGGGAGTGTGCAAGGGGAGGTGGCAGCCAGGCTTTAATTGCTTCCACCGAGGTGATGAAGTTTCTTTATAAATAAATGCTGGTGCTCCCCTCAGGAGCAGCCCCATCCCTTGGGCACGGGCTCTGCTGGTGGCCTGTGCTCCAGGTCCCCGAGGTACAGCAGGGCCACAGACACTGGAAAACATCCCCTTGCTGTGCCTGCCTGGCCAGGGGGGTGAGGGCAGCTCCCCTCCCAAGTGGAGCCCGTCTGATGGGCTGTGCAGCTCTGACCCCCTGGAGATGCTCCTCCTGCTCTGGAGCTGAGAGTTAACAGCATGAGAGGCAAAGTCTGAACGACTTAATAAACATGGAGAAGGCTGTCGTGGCCAGGCAGAACCACAGAGAAAAATCATTAAAAAGTCGTTTTCACCGAATGGCTCTTTAAAAACCCCCCATTTCCAAGCCCTACCTGTAGCATTTTGCATAATTCCTCCCTGTTGCTGAAGATGAAACCCCCGAGAAGTCTGTGTTCCAGCCCATATGGTGGTGGATGTGATATTTGGAGGAGCTGGGAGGAAAATGTGGTGCTGCTGATCTGCCTGTTGGCCCCTGGGACGGGTCCCCAGGCTGTGCTGCTCCACACTGTGCCCCCAGAGCCACAGACAGGCAATGGGGGCACCAGCTCCGGGCTGGGGTGGGGGAATTAACAGCCAGGGAGAAGGAACAGCCCCCAGCTGCTCCCCTGGCACCAGCCCTGGCAGCTGCCACAGCCCAAGAGTCACCCGAGGTGTCACCAAAAGGGTTAAAGAAGTTTTGACTGCTCTACTCCATGAACCCTGCCAGTGGAATGCATTTTGAATCCCTGTTTAAAAGACATGTAATTGCCTCAGATTCTTTATATTATCATAACTCTTCAAAATTGATTGGTTTTAGGCTTATGGAAAAATATGCAAATGCAGGGAGAACGACACACATTCCTCATTGTGGGTATAAAAGTAGTTCACAGAGAATCCTTCTGATTGAGTTTGATTACTGAGCAAAATCTAATTATTTGAGATCCACGTCCAGGCTTTTCTGGAGAGGCAAGCTGAAGAGAAGAAATATTTGGGATGTGTGAGTGTTGTTTGCCTGCTCAGGTTTGTTTATTCACATACATTTTGACAGGCCAGAATTTTAAATAACTGAAATCAATGTTCACATTTCAGAGTCAAAGAAAGCTGTGTCGTTGCAGAAGGGCCAATGCTGATGCACTGCCACAGCCCCTCATGTAGGACCAGAGAATCCCACAATGGTTGGAGTTGGAAAGGACCTTAAAGCTCATCCCATCCCACCCCTGCCCGGGGCAGGGACACCTCCCACTGTCCCAGGCTGACCCAACCTGGCCTTGGACACTCCCAGGGATGGAGCAGCCACAGCTTCCCTGGGAACCTGTGCCAGGGCCTCCCCCCACCTCACAGGGAAGGATTTATTCCCAATATCCCACCTAAATCTGGCCTCTGTCAGGCTGACAGCTTTTGCTCATGGTTTTGAACATCCCCAAAGCAAATTTCCATGCCATGATATTCCACCAGGTTCCCACTAGAGGATGAGGATGTTGAGCTGGGCACAGGTACCATGCCCAGGGTATTGCCAGCTCATCCCACCCCCAGCACGCCCAGTGCTCAGCACCTTGGTGCTGATTTCTCATCCATGCCTAAACATTACTTCTGGAGAGGCAGGAAATGATGGAGCCAAAATTTTTGCCCCCTCCAGGGCCTTTGTCAAGGAGTATTTGTAATTCCTTTAAAGCAGCTTTGAATAATTACTGCATCCCTCCCTCTCATAAACAATCATCATCCTTACCCAATTATCTACTCAGTAATAATCTACAAAGTCTCTTGCATTAACTGGAACCATATGTTCTTCACAGTCACTTCCAGTAGGCACATGCCAGCCTGGCCTCCCTCCATACNAAAGGACCTTAAAGCTCATCCCATCCCACCCCCTGCCATGGGCAGGGACACCTCCCACTGTCCCAGGCTGACCCAACCTGGCCTTGGACACTCCCAGGGATGGAGCAGCCACAGCTTCCCTGGGAACCTGTGCCAGGGCCTCCCCCCACCTCACAGGGAAGGATTTATTCCCAATATCCCACCTAAATCTGGCCTCTGTCAGGCTGACAGCTTTTGCTCATGGTTTTGAACATCCCCAAAGCAAATTTCCATGCCATGATATTCCACCAGGTTCCCACTAGAGGATGAGGATGTTGAGCTGGGCACAGGTACCATGCCCAGGGTATTGCCAGCTCATCCCACCCCCAGCACGCCCAGTGCTCAGCACCTTGGTGCTGATTTCTCATCCATGCCTAAACATTACTTCTGGAGAGGCAGGAAATGATGGAGCCAAAATTTTTGCCCCCTCCAGGGCCTTTGTCAAGGAGTATTTGTAATTCCTTTAAAGCAGCTTTGAATAATTACTGCATCCCTCCCTCTCATAAACAATCATCATCCTTACCCAATTATCTACTCAGTAATAATCTACAAAGTCTCTTGCATTAACTGGAACCATATGTTCTTCACAGTCACTTCCAGTAGGCACATGCCAGCCTGGCCTCCCTCCATACACAAACTTCTTCTCCCCAAAATCCCTCTTGAAAAACCTTCTCTGCCCCAGGGGCTCAAGGACCAGCCCTCACACAACCAACCCCCTCAGCCAGGAGACCACCTGAGCTACCCAGGACTTCATTCCTGAGGCCACCAACCTTCTTTTTTCAACTGCATTGATTGAGTTGGGTGCTTACTTTGGGTGTTTCTGCAACGTAGCAGGGCAGTGTATCCCCAGTGCTCAGGGAGCTGCTGATCCCTATCAGGCAATAACAGTTACAATTATGACCCATCAATGTTTGTCCATCCAACCCCTCTGCCTGTACACGTGGGCATTACCAAAGTTGTGGCTGGGAAAGGATGAGCTCTTGCCCAGCCACACCAACATGGACACTGGGGGCAGTGTCTCTCTTGGTCACTCCCCTTTCTATTCCCTTGGGAAGGGTAGGGAATTATCACGACCCAAACCATTTCCCCCTGTTCCTTAGGAGGTTTTTCCATGCTCTCGAGTGCTGTACCAGGGGCTGTCAGGAAAGGGGCTGCCCACCCTTTAAGGCAATTGGTGGGTAATCATGAGGTGTAGAGCCCCTCCAATACACCCTGTTATCAAATACAAAGGAATTACTTATGCATGCTGCTCTGAGACCCACCATTAATTAGGAGTTTTACATATTAATCACAACAACCAGTTTTCCTCTCCCTGAGAAACGCTGAGTGATGCTGGGGGGGGCAGCCTGATGTTCTCTTCTGGGGAGTAAGAGATGGGAAAATCACACCCCGTGTGGGGCTCAGAGTGTGGGACCCTCCAAGCAGGGTTTCCACCACATTAGTAGAGAAAGAAGGTTTTGCCTCTTTTTTTGGTGTCTGGGCCCAAGCTGGCTCTCCCTGCTTTCCCACAGGTTCCAGCTCCTGTGAAACATTGCTTCCCATGACCAGAGCACTGTGCCTTCTGTTGCCAAATATTTAATGTTCCTGCTATTTTATTACATTTCTCTCCAAGTTCTCTATGCCTTACCTAGCTGAATAAATTAATTTTTATCTATTGGTTTCACTGGGATGAACTACAAGTGTTCTGCAATCACTGAACAGTTTGTTTGGAATGGCCATTAAAATTCATTCAGTGCCACCCCTGCCCTGGGCAGGGACACCTCCCACTGTCCCAGGGGGCTCCAACCTGCCCTTGGACCCTCCCAGGGATGGGGCAGCCACAGCTTCTCTGCCCACCCTGGGCCAGGGCCTCCCACCCTCATTGGGAAAGAATTCTTTCCCAACATCCCACCTACCCCTGCCCTCCATCAGGTACTTGTTTTAAAGCTGGAGCTGGTTCAAAGGGAGCCAAAGATCTAGAACTGGTTTTAGCATCATTTTCTTCCCAAGACAATTGCCAGGAAGGCAGAACAAAACACCCTATGTGTCAATAAGGATTTGCACTTATCATTTATGCCAAAAAACTAACTCAATCTTCTGCACTTCAGTACAAATTAGAATTTATATGCAACTCCCCACTTCAGGTGGGCAATCCAAAGAAATTAACCTCAGGAGAAAATTGCTTTTTTCTGGCTTAACACAGAGCTCATTATCATGTCAGGCAGAGGAGACAGTGGGGAAAATGCAAAATCACAGACACGATACAGTGGTGCATCCACATGTTCCCAGCCAAGGAACCACTTATTAAGAGAAATGCTTGAACTGAGAAGAGCAGAGCTTGTTCTTCAGGGCAGGGTCACGTCTAGGGCTGAACAAACTGAACCACATCCCAAAACCTCACCCCAAAATAAAGTCTGGTGAAGAAGATGTCCCTAAAGTGCTGGTGGTATACAGGGGACACAGGGTTGTTTTATGCAAATATCCCAAAGCACTTTACAAACTGGGCAGAGATTCCATCCAGGGATCAGAGTGCATGAGTACAGCTCACCTGGCTGCACGAGTTGTGTTACTCCATCAATCAGGATACCCAGCTTGGAGCAAACTGGGACAGTGGGAGGTGTCCCTGCCCATGGCAGGGGGTGGAACTGTGAGACCCTTAAGGTCCCTCCCAACCCAACCCAACCAAACCCAACGTAACCCAACCAAACCCAACTCAACCCAACCCAAGCCAAACCAACCCAACCCAACCCAACCCAATCCAACCCAACCTTCCACAAACTAACGCAACTCAACCAAACCCAACACAACCCAACACAAACCCAACACAACCCAACCCAACAGAAGCAAACCCAACACAACACAACCAAACCAAACCCAACCCATTCTGGGTTAGTTCAACCTCATTGCTAACCAGGAGAATGCTTTCTTGGAAGGAGTCCTGGGATAGCTGGGGGGGATGTTGGCAGGGCAGGGACCTAGGGCACTGGGGAGGTCTGAGGCCTGCAAGGTACTGTGGTCTCCAGGCCCAGGCAGCATTAGGAGGTGTTGCAGATTTTTCCAGGAAATCTGGAGCAGGGGAGCAGCAAACCCATGGCTGAGGCAGGTGAGAGCAGCAGCTCCTGGTGCTGCCACATACCATTGCACCTGGATGGATTTAGCTGGAGTTGACTTTTCCTGAATCCTTTGAGTGTTTTGCTTCCCTTCCTTCTCTCTTTCAGTGCTCAGCAGTCCCACAGCTCTGGTAGGACTGTGCCAGAAGCTGTGCAGAGAGGATGCAGGAAAGGATTTCTCCCCCAGCTACCCGACCTGAATTTAAACACTCCCCAAAAGGTTTTAATGGTGTATGTATCGTAAAGGGACAGGAAAATTTGTATAAACCAATGCAGTGACATTGGGTGGCACAAGGACAATGTCCTCCTCGTTTAGAGCTACATGTAGCATTTGGGATAGGAGGGGATCATGGAGTAACAGAATGCCAGACTGCTTTGGATGGCAAGAGACCTTCAAGCTCATCTTGTTCCTTCCCCTTGCCATGGGCAGGGATACCTTCCACTAAACCAGGTTGCTCCAAGCCCCATCCAACCTTCCAGGGATGGAGAGTGTCTCGCAAATGTCCTTGTGAGATGTGTCTGAACCCAAACTCCACCAGCTCCTCCAGCTGGACAGGACAGCAAGGCTGCTGCTGGTCAGAGTTCATCCCCCTGCTCCACCCCGCTGCAGCCCACATGGGATGTGCCCACTGAGGGGAAAGAGGGGTTTTGCCCTTTCCCTGGGCAGCACAAGGCAGAGGTTGAAGTTCTGCTTCCCCCAGCCTGTCCCTGTCAGGGTTCTGCAGCCTGAGAGGTACCTGGGCCAGGGTTTGCCAGCCAGAGATGACCTTCCTGTACGTGAGGGACGCCCAAAATCTTTCTGCAGGATGAAGAGTAAGAAAAAATGGATGGGAAACCTTGTCCTTCGTGGTGTTGACTTATCCCCAGCCCTATTTACAGACAGAGCACCGGTTGCAGGGCCCAGGCCCCCGAATTCCTGCCGGGCACAGCCGCGGGGCCGCGGCCGCTGCTCCCCGACAGCCGCGAACAGCCCCCCGGGGGGAAGGTGTCACCTCCCTGATCCATCAGCCCGCAGCGGGACCTGCGCCATCTGTGTCGAGCACTTACACGGAAACCTCTCGGCAACTGCCATACAAATCAGGGCCACCGCCAAGGTCACGCTGGAGGGAATTTGGGGACACGGGGAAGATGTTCGGCGGAGCGGCGAGCGGTAACAGCATCGCCGCGCGATCCTGCCGCATCCCCGGCTGCTCCGCCCCAGCCTCCGGCAGCCCGGGCCCCGCTGGGAAATGTGTATTATGCCTGGGTTAATTTACTGATTAATCTCTAGTCAGTGGTTTGTGCTTTCCCCAGATGGCCAATTAAAATTTACATCTGGCAGAGCAGTGCCCTGTTGGCAGCCTGTGCGGGGCCGCCGGTGGAGGCGGCGGCAGAAGGCGAGGACCCGCTGCTGCCTGTCCTCCCCTCTGCTGGCTTCAATCAGACGGGAGAGGGGCCCTGCCCCATCACGGGGCTCAGGGCTGGCGATGGAGACCCTGCTGCCCCCCGCCTGCCCCCCTGGCTGCCCACACCCCTCCGTCCCCACGGTGTGGGCAGCACCTACAGCCGTTGGCAGAAATCAAAGTGCTGCCTGCAAAGGGGGTAATACCTGACCCCGAGATACCTTTTAATGACAAGATACTTTTTCAGCAATAACAGGGAAAAACCCACAGAATTTTTGTCCTTTGGCAGCGGACACAGACTGTGCTGGAGCATTCACCCAGAGCAGTGCTGCACAAGGAGGACCCAGGTCTCTCTCCCGAGATTCCCTGCCCAAAGTTACATGTTGCCTTAAAGCAGGGAGCTGGAAAACTCCAAAGCAAATTAAAAATCAAACACAACTCATTTCCTAAAGAGAACAAGCACAGCAATGATGATTGTAAACTCCTAGAATCCCAGAATGGTTTGGCTTGGAAGAGACCTTAAAGATTATCTCACTCCAATCCCTGCCCTGGGCAGGGACCCCTCCCACTGTCCCAGGCTGCTCCAGCCTGCCCTTGGGCACTCCCAGGGATCCAGGGGCAGCCACAGCTTCTCTGGGCACCCTGTGCCAGGGCCTGCCCACCCTCCCAGCCATGAAAACCTTCCCCAGATCCCATCTCTCCTGCCCTCTGGTAGTGGGAAGCCATTCCCTGTGTCCTGTCCCTCCAGCCCTTGTAAAATGATGTGCACCAGCACAATTTGATTTTTCAACAGCTGTCCTCATAACTCCAGACAACACTCTGAGAAATACAGAGGGAAAATAAATTGGGAAAAACACACTGCTTCCACAGGCTCTCCCAGCAGATGTGGCACTTCTCTGGTTCAGAGCAAAATTTTCCTTCTCCTGCTTTTTTTTTTTTTTTTTAAAGAATCCTTCATGAATATTGATGGTAAACATAATAACAGCAATACTCAGGAGTATAGTCAACTCGTGCTGTACAATTCACATAATTCCCCTTAAATTAACGGGAGTCTCCTGCGTGCCCTGGGCACAGCCTGCACCCCCCGGGGGTGGGGCCGAGCAGCTCCGGGTGCACAGATCCAGAATCCCGCCCCACTTCCCAGCAGGAGAGCTCCGGCTCAGGCCCCTGTGATGCTTCGGATGGTGTTTGTAAGGTATCCCAGCCGCGAGGGGGGCGCACTCCTGTCTCTGGACCACCCCAATCACCAGCTGGCCCCACCTTTCCAGAGGGATCACAGGACACAGCACACGAGCACATCTCACACAGCCCCAAGGGAGCAGCCCCAGGTCCCACAGCCCTTGTTCTTGTCACCACTCCTGTGCCAGAGCCCTCCAAAGCCTCTGCGAGTCTGCCCATAGGCCTCGGGGTGCTTGGATCCCCCTCTTGGCATCTGGACAATGGGCATTTTGTGGGCAGGCAGGAGGGCTGGGGTGCCCGGGGCTCCTGCCCTGTCCCCAGCCCCAGGCTGCAGGCAGGGCTGTGCCAGGCAGAGCTGCAGGCAGGGAGGGAGCTGCTCCTGCCTGTCAGACGGCAGGAAAGGGGTGGTGATGCCACCAAACCCAGATGTGCTGCTGCTCCACAGCATCTGCCCAAGGCACCTATCCCTCTTCTAATGGGGCTTTCTGGGAGCTGGGGGTGCAGGACTCCCGGGAAGCAAGAGCATCAGGGCTGAGCAGAAGTGTCCAGACATTCACATTTCAGAGAGCTCTGGAAGGAAAGGGAAAGAAATCCTGCCCAGCACACCGTGGTTGTGCCAGAGGAGCCACCCAGGCTCTGGCTCCATGGGGCTGCTGTGTCCCCAGAGCCCACCAAGCTCCCCCCCGGCGCCAGACCTGCTCTGGGTCCCATCCAGTTTGGGAATCGGGGGGTGTTGGGGCTTTTCTTTCTTTTTTTTACTGTGAAGAAAAGATCCACCTTTTGGAACCACCCCACCCGTGTTAAGGGCGTGACCTGCGCGGTTCCTGTCAATAGAGCCGGGCTGGTGATCTTTAAAGGGAGATTTTCTCTGGGTGAAGGACAAACATGACATTAGAGTCATCAAACTCCCCGCCTGACAAGGACATATGAATTGTAAATGGTCGGGGGCACCGAGATCAGCCTGCCTCCCTTCCAGGCACTTTTCCACCGGCGTGGGGACCGTCTGCCCCTCGTGCCACCGGCAGGGACAGGCACCAGTGGTGGCACAGCAGCTGTGGGGTCCTGCTGCCCACTGCTGCCTGTGCCCACGGGGCACTGAGGGGCTGGCAGGACACACGGGGCACGGCTGTGAGTGGCCACAGGGCTGATGCTGCTGTGACCACTTGTGTGGGTAAAGTCCTGCTCCATATCTCAGTGGGGAACACAGGGGCAAACCCACGGGGGAAGGCAGGGGCTGACCCCCAGCATTAAGGGGGGATGGTGGCCAGTCCCTCGAGGCTTGTGGCCACCAGCTCTTGCAGCCAGGGCTACAGCATCCCACTATTGCTACTCCTCACACCACGGGACCTTCCCTGGCCAGTGGGAAAAACAGGGGAGCAGAAAGTGTCCCCCCAGGGGTGGCCGAGGGTTCCACGCAGCCCTGGCATCAGCACCGCCCGCTCTGGGTGACCAGGGCAGCCCAGGCACAGAGGGGAGGGACAGTGTTTTGTGCCCCTGCCACGTGTGGGCAGGAGAAGCCAAGGCAGTGGCACCAGGGACGGGCAGGGGGTGACAGCACTGAAGGGGTGCCAGCAGAGAGCCCAGAGCTGCTGAGGCAGGATGGGCCCTGGCCAGGGGAAACAGCCAAGGCAGGGGTGAAAAGAAAAAGCCAGGACTGAGTGTAAAAGCCCCAGGGAGGGTGGGGGCATCAAGAAATCAGGCACACACTGCTCTTAGCACCCTGCTGTAAATCTGGGACCCTGGCTGCATTTATTCCATCTGAGCACAAGCCTGACCGAGAGGGATTTCTTCCGTGAACTGCAATTAAAAATAAGAAGGAAATGAGTGCAGAGTCCATGTGCTTATGCAGATGAAAAAGACACCTCAGTCCCACCCTGCCGGGAGCTTCTGCCCGGAGGGTGGAACATCGGATGCACAAGTGGCAGAAATGTAGTGAGAACGTGGTCTGCAGGGGAACCCTGCTCAGCCCAAGGGGGTCAGTGATGCTCCCTAGGGCTGCTGCAGGAGTTTTGATATCATTCTCTGGGAGCTCTAGGCAGCCCCCTGAGGGCACCGGGGGGTGACACGGCCAAAAATCAAACCCCAGTTCCCCCCTTGCCTCTGGCTCACGTGCTCAGCAAAGCCAAGCGTTCCCTCAGGATTCTGGAAAGGGGAAGTTAGCGAAGCTGACCTCCCAACATTAGAGGGGTTGCCACAGAAACACTGAAATATTAGGGTTGGAAAACCCTCACCCCGACCCAGCACCACCCTGGTCACCACTGTCCCGTGTCCCCTAGTGCTGTATCTACACAACTTTTAAATAGAATCTGCATCTTTTTCCGTGCCTCAGTTTCCCCACCTGTAACGCCAGTTGATTGATGTTCATTGTCAATCAATGTACCATTAATTACCCATGTTTACAGTTCATTCGATCTGGAAGGACATGTTGGATGGTGGCAGCATCCCTGCTCAGCCAGCTTTGCTTGGCACCAAACAGCCCCAGCCCCTACAGAGTCCAGCTGGACTTGATTTATGGGCACAGCATTAAACAGTCCTTGCCTGGGAGAAAGAAGGGAATCAGCTGAGGAGCAAACAGAGACAAAGGGGGAGATGAAGGTTGGATAATCCCCTTTGCACCCAGGGTAAACTGAGGCACCAGGTGGGGCACGGGGTCCCTTTCCATGAAAAACGTTGCTCCAATTGTGCAAGTTGGATTTTGGTGAGGGGGGGTCAGGGCCCCAGCACCCACAGAGCCAGGGAATGTCCTCATCTGCCACGTGCAAGCCATAAAAGGGTTCAGAGAAGATTACAGAATTTAGAGCCTCAATAGGAAAGAAAAAGGTATAAAATGTCCCTTCTATATAAAATTGTTCCTGCCATCTTCAACACATGCAACTCTCCCCACAAGGAGGTATGTGCATCATATGCAAGCCTTGCAAACCTCTCATACAAATTTTATATAGATACACAAATATATATGTATCTTCCATAGTATTATCCACATATATAACATATACACAAATATCTATATTTTCTGTCTTATTATCTGTGTATATATCCACAGATACACACACACACACACACACAAGTGTATTTTCTAATGAATTACAAGCAAGAACATCACGTTATCCCTTTTCCCAGCCCTGGCCCCTTATCAATGCTACTCACATTTAATTAGTAGACATTTCTCCTCCCTGAGCATATTTACTTGAATTCCTGGTTCCTACGGCAACCCAGGCGGCAGCCCCAGCACAGCCCAGCCCAGCCCAGCCCAAAGCAGGGATGGAGATTAACGAGCAGCCTCGACACGGAGCTCAGGCTGAGCTTGGCCAGGGCAGTCTGACAGACCAGGCTCAGCTACGGCTCCTGCTGCGAGGAGCCCCTTTGGGGCAGCTCTGTGTTTGGTCAGGGGCACCTGCAGTGCCCAGGTGGGGGCACGGCCCCTCCAGCCCTCAATTCCCTGTCATTTGCTATCAACTCAGCTAAGGGCATTAATTTCTTTATTTCTATTAATTACACTCCATTTTCATTTCCACACACCCAGCACGGGAGTAGCTGAACAATATCCCTGCCCAGCTTCCCTCACTGATGCAGCTGTAGGTTTAAAGCACATAAAATACCCACATTTGCTGGTGGCATTGCAGGTGCTGGGACAGAAAATGCCACTTAAGAGACGATGCAAACATTGCCACTTCTGCTGACATTCTCACTCAGGAGTTCCTCACCCAGAGTGGGCACTGAGGGCAGATGTTGGAACACTGATCTGAAATAAATATTGAACAATTTTCCTCCATTTAGTTTATAAATGACCCTTATTTTTCATAGGAAAACACAAAATAAACTAAATCAAGAAGGAAGGGACGTGTATAAGTTACAGGAAGAGTCATCTCACCTAAATATTTTTTAAAGCTTAGGGGATCCTGATGCTTTTCAAGGAAAAGCACAATCTAAATTCTGTCCCACCTCCTATTTTCAGCCTGGTTTGCACAGTTTAACCCTGCAGCAGACAGCTCTGCCCAAAGACAGGTACAAAGTGTTCAGCAAAATAAATAAAATTGGTAGCACAGCACCAACCACTGTGAAGTGTTAATTTTTACAGGTCTCCAAAAGGCATTGTGGATGGAAGGCAAATGCCTGCCTGTCCTTACAGGGGATGTCGGGGTGTTCTGGGGAAGGTCTCGGGGGAGGACACAGCGTGGGGGGCTCTGGGTGAGCTGGGCAGGGACCCCCCAGGGCAGCACCACCTCAGGGGCTCCAACTGCAGCAACAAGTCCGGTGCAGGAGCCTGAGCAGCTGCCTCTGGCTTCAGTCTCAGGTCAATATTTGGGGGCTGACCCCCTGGTCTGCAGTTTGAGCCGGACTTTTCCTGGGCTGGGGTCACCCCGTCGCTCCCTCTCCCCCCAGCATCACCCTGCAGCTGCTCCCAGCGGGACGATGCCACGGGGGCACCCACGGAGCTCAGAGCTGGCAGACACCCCCGGGGAAGGCATTGCCTGTGTTTATCCTCATAATGCCATGAGTTTAGAGCCCCCAAATCATCACTTTTACAAAAATAACTCCGGGGTGCAATCAGCCGCTGCAAACACTCACTGCAGCCTTTTCACTGCCTTGGCTGTGAGGTGAGGATGAGAGGAGAAGGTGTTTTCATGCACTATTTCCCCCTTCCTGAGCTTTAGCTTCCCCACAAATATTGGCCATCACAGGAATTAATTAATCTCAGCAGCCCAGGAGCGGGGCAGGTTCCGTGGCAGAGCCTGCCCTGAACCCCACAATCCGGGATGTGCTCCCGGGCTTGTTCCAAGTGCCTTTTAATACCAAAGAACACAACAACTTAAATGCCATCCCCTGGTTTTATGAAAAAGCAATATAGGAGAGTAAATAGGGCAAATACCAACAAGGCAGGACACGGGAGTGGAATCGAACAATAAATTCAAATAAAATCACCAGCTCGGGAGCCAGGCGGCGTCCCCGAGCTCCCCTCTGGCCGTGGCTTTTCTGGAGAGCCCGGCAGCCCAGCACACGGAATAACCCATTCTCCTTGCCCATTAACGACAACAATCAAGGCTGGATTAAACCTCTTCAAATAATTCTCCAAGTAGAGATAAAGCATAAAAGAGAGAGAGAAGAAATCCAGCGCATCCTTCTGCCGCTGGTAATAAGCTTACACTGGGAACAGACTTGTTAAATAATTGGAGTTAAATTACCTCCTCTCCCACCACCGGCTTTCCCAGCTTCTCCTCTCTAAGTTGTGGCTTAATGGAGAGGGATGGGTGTGGGAAGAGGCAGGAGAGGAGGGTGACCCCTCGCTGGGGGCAGTGGTGTGGCCCCTCTCTCAGCAAAGCTGGTGGTTCAGGGTCCCCGGGGACCCACAGCAACCCACACCCTGAGGATGCACCTCCCCCGAGCCCTGGCCCCACACACACCCCAGGACCCACCAGAGCCCCAGCCCAGGCTCCTGCTCAGAAACAGAAGGCACAAAAAAAGGAATTGAGATTTGCAGATCTGATAATGAGCCAGTTAATGACATAAATGATACCTCAAGAACCTCACTAAACCATCCAGGTCCTACAATTTAATCTGTAATAAATACTCCTGCATCATTGTGAGATGGCTGCTCATAATGGCAAATGAAATATGCTGGTATGATAGGTACAATAAATCTGGATTTTCCTATGGTTCCCTCAGGCTAGAACAATATGTAACCAGAGTGCGCACTGTCAGGATGAGCAGATCTCAAAGCCATCATAAAATCTAAATGGGGACTAATTAGGAGGCCCTTCCCTTCTAGAGTTACTATTTCTATTGACATTTTCCATGCATGAGCCCCTCCATAACATCATAAGTCACCAAGATAAGAACTCCCTAGATTATAGGGAAAAAGCTTTAATGGAGAAGTTGAACTCAAAGGCGATGCATAAATTTTCCTTCTGATACCCCGGGAAGTCTGTGTTCAGTACTTTCTTTACAAACTTTCCTCCCCAGTGCCAGGTGCCTCTCCATGCAGCCCCATCCCTGCTGCCACAGGGCCCTGGGGACAGGCACCTCAGGGTGTGGCACGGGGCCACCCCAAACACCCCGTGCCCTGCTCCCAGCAGGGCACTGCCCTCTCCATACCCTGCTGCCTGCTGGAGGTGGGCAGGGGGGGCACGGGGAGCGAGAGCCCCGAGGCTCCTGTGGGGTCCGTAGGTGGCCTCTGTAGCCCCAAAGGACAAGGCAGCTTGGCAAGGGATGGGGCACCTGCACTGCCAGGGCTTTGGGCAAAGTGCCAGGGTGCAAATGGCACCAACAGAGTCTGGGTGGCCCGTGGGCATGTGTTGGGCTGCAGGGGACGGGCCCAGGGCTACGGGGAGGGGGGAGCAGACCAGGCACCGAGTGTTCTCCTGGGAAACCCAGCACCCCGAAGGGGAGGGCAGGGGTGTGCCAGTGCAAGAGCATCCCTGGTACCCCCGCGGGCATCCTGCTCATCCCCCTCAGACACCACACCAGCAGCAAGCCGGGTTTCTGCACTGCTCATGCTGGCAGGGAGCGTCTCCACAGGTCTCCCTGTGCCCAAACACACCGGGTGCGGGGATGACAGGCACCCCAAAAGGTGCCCCCCGTGGGGTGGGTGTGCCCCTCGAGCACAGACAGCCCGGCCCCCACCCCCTTCCACTGCCTGCGCAGGGACTCTGCGCCTGGGCTGCTGGTGGCTGAGCACAGAGCAGGATTTATTGCCTGCTGGCAGCACACGGCCCTGGCACACTCCCCAGCCACTGTCCTTGGGGCATGGGCACTGTGCAGACGTGTGGCCACGGAGCTGGTCCTGCCCCTTGCATGAATCCCCTTGGGCCCAGCCTCCAGCCGTGGGACTGAGGAATCGTCTGCCATCGTGACCATAGGACCGTGGAATCCCAGAATCCCAGACTGGGATGGACTGGGAGGGACTTTAAAGCTCGTTCCAATTCCCTGCCACGGGCAGGGAAACCTTGCATTAGGTCATATGCCTTGTCATGCTGTGCCATTCCAGGCTGTGCCATGCCATGCTGTGCCATGCCATGTTGTGCCATCCTAGGCTGTGCCATGCCATGGTGTGCCATGCCATGGAGTGCCATCCCATGCTGTGCCATTCCAGGCTGTGCCATTCTATGCTGTGCCATTCCAGGCTGTGCCATTCCATGCTGTGCCATGCCATACTGTGCCATGCCATGGTGTGCCATCCCATGCTGTGCCATTNAGTGCCATGCCGGTGGGAACACAGGGGTTCCCAGTGGAGCCAGGCAGGCAGCTGCACCCACACCCACACCCGTGGGTAAATCCCTCCCTTTTGCCGTGCCCATGACCCCCCCCAGCTCCCCCAGTGCCCCACCACGGACCAGCCTGGCTCACCCACCCACCCACACACTTCCCCTGCACCATTCAGTGCCCGGGGAGCCCAGTGTGGGCTGGCTGGGGTTGGGTACCAGCCCCTGTGAGGCAGCTGCTCTGGAGGGACACAGGAGCATTCCCTAAGGATGGGTCAAGGGTCCTGGCAGAGAACGTGGCCTTGGTGGGCTCTGTCAGCCAGGGTTTAATCTCTTGTCTGTCAAAGAGAAGCTGCTGTTGGGTTAAGAGGAAGCCCCATTCTCCTCCTCCCGTGTGCCCACAGCTGCCAGGGCTGCACACCATCACCAGTGGGGCCCAGGGGTGCCCAAGGTTGCTCAAGACTGTCCACCTCTGCAAACTGCAAGTGCCTCCAGGAAGGATTCCCTGCCTCTGGCAGCTGAGCTTTAGGGTCCCTTCCAACCCCAAGCATTCTGGAATTCCATGATTTCATGAAACTGGGGGACAAGATGGGAGAGTGTGATGTGTGCCAAACACATCATCAGTGACTCATTTCTTTATAATCTCAATAAATAAATAGATTTTTAAAAATTTTATGAGCTTCTACAAAGAATTTCCTCCTTGCATACAAACAAAAAAACCCATGCATAGAGGAAAAACTGAAGCAAGGCACCTTCCATTGTATGGAACATGTGATGGCTCCTGCCATTGCTGACATTTATCCTTACTCACGAGGGAAGACCAAATAACAAGAATTATCAGATCCTTCCTCACTCACGAAGAATAAGGTTAAAAACTATCCACAAATGGAGGGGTTCAGGACTAACCCTCCCACTGCTGGACCAGCCTTCCCATGGTTTTGCTGATCCAAGGCAAGGAGCCAGCCTGGAGTGGCAGGATCCCCATTCCACAGGAGCCTCAGCCTGATCCAAATGCCTTTTCACACGTGATTCTCTTTGATCTTCAAATGCACATTATATTCTTGAAAATTACTGACGTAGGTAAACAAGCATTTCCCCAACAACAGCATTCCTGGAGGATGAGTCTAAATACCTTTTCCTCAACTTCGTGTTTGCACAGAGTTATACAGGGGAAATGAGCCCTGGGAGAATTATTAGAGGGCAAACGAGAAGCAGCCAAGTTTATGAAAAACTAGCACAGAATGACTGAGAGGATAGAGATCTATATCCTAAGTCAACTCCAGCTCCAGCTCATTTTTTTTTTTCTTTTAAGGAGCAGAGCTGGCAGATGTGATGTGCTCTGTATTTTCCAGCAGGGTGTCATTGAGGAGGGGATCTGCTCCCTCATTCCTCAAAAGTGTCTCACCAAGGGCCCTTGTTGCTCCCAGAAGAAGCAAAATGGGGAGGAGAGGTGACCACTGGCTGCAGAGTGTGAGTGCCCTGGTGTGGCCAGACCCCCAGCCCTTGTCTCCCTGTGCCACCCTCCCTGTGCTCTTACCATCCCTTTCCCCCTACTGCAGGGGACAGACTCAAGGATAAATTTGGTATACAATTCACATGGTGCTTGCACCCCTCCCTGTATGTGCCACAGTGGCAGTGGCTGGTGCAGAGACCCCGTCACCCCCCTCCTCCTCCTCTGCCCACCCATCCCACAGGGAGCACCCCAGCCCCTCAGCATCCTGGCACAGCTGGGGCAGTGAACACACAGCCCCACCCCAGGCCCCTCATCCAAGAGTTCTGAGATGACTCTCCAACACCTGCATTTGGAACTGCAGTCGAGACACCCCTGGCAGAGCCACTTTCCCCACATTATGCTCAGATATGCTGCAATGCCACTGTAGAAATACCAAACACCCCCCAGCTTTCCACTGAAAATTTGGTAAATTTTGGGATTTAGGGAAACAGGCACTGAAACACGTAGGATTTTATCCAACATCAGCTCTTGGTCAAATAGCTGTTAGGTTTGAATGGATCCAGGAACTCTTCCCTTGAAGATGCAGGGAGGAGCAGCAGCACTTTGTTCAGCAGGATCCCTGGACCTGCCCAGGCCTTTTATTCCAAATATTCCTGTCATGGGCTCAAGCTGTGCAAATGAGGGTGGGTGGGTTTGTTCAGTGGGAGAAACTAATCCAAACCCAGCAAAGTCAATAGGAAAATTCATGAGCATCTCTCCCTCCAGTCACTTGCTTCTGCTTTCTCCAAACCTGCTCCTGAGGTTAACCCAGGAGCTGCAGCTGCCTGCCTCCCAGCAGCCTGGGGGAAAGGCACACACACTGGGATGGCACATGGGGGCAGTGCCCAGCACTGTGCCCACCAGGGATGCACCTGGCACTGCTGCACCCTGGCTTTGTGCCCAGACAGCACTGACTGCAAGGCAACCCCAAAACCTCCATGTTCTGGTGAAAACACCGGTGGAGTTTCCTGTTGTCACCCTTGAACACCCGTGACATTTGAGGAGACCCCAGAGACTTCCAGGGGCTCCTGCCAGACCGACCTCTCACCTTGTCCCACGCCCTGAGGAGGCACCTCTGCTTCCAGCTGAATCCCAGTTGGACATTGCCAAGGAAGAGTGATTTATCAACAGATACAAACCACTCTGGCTGTTTGGCAGCACTGATTAGCTGGAAATGAGAACTCGTGGGAACATGGCCACATCCAAAGGTGACAGCCCTGCATCTGCCTGGGGGCCCAGCAGCTCTCCCTGAGTCACTGCACCCGCCTGCATGTGCCCTCTCATCCCTCCAAAGAGTCAGAAGGTGGGGAGGAAAGACCTTACCTCATAATGAGGATAATCCTGTTTCATGTGTAACAAACCCACGTCCTGCCAGTGCAGTTTGGGACTGCACAGCTGGACAGAGGCAATAAATCCCCACGGTGCCCAGGGCATGGCACAGCCAGTGTGGGGCGTGACCAGCCTCTGCAGGGTTCCATGGCATCCTTCCCCATCCTTCCCAGAGGTTAATAAACAGCTGGACTGGGTGTCAGGGCCACCCCATTGGCACGGGAGGAGAAGTGGAGCTGCTGAGCCATTTGCTGCAGCACACTCAGCTCGAGCACTGGGGAACAGGCAGAGCTTTGTCGGGAGCAGCACTGTTATTATTATTATTATGACTCTTTGAAGAGCATCCCAGATGTGTGTGGCACTTTAGGGACAAACATAATGGATGGGCCTTGCCCTCTGAAGCTGAAATAGCAGGAGCCCAGCCCCGGATAACAATGGGAGAGGCTGCAGAGAGACGGAGAGAGGCAGCTCACAAAGAGCACGGGCTGCTCCTGCTCGCACCTCTGCTCCTGCACTGACCTGCTCTGGCTGCACCACAGGCACTGTTTCTCCCTGGTTTTCACTAAACAACCAATGGCAAGGATGGGGCAGTGGTTTGAATTATTTTTTCTCTCTCTAGAACTGAAGATGGTGGAGATGGAGGAGCCAGATGCATCAGAGGTGACATAGAGGCTTCCCACTGGGAGAGATGGGATCCTGGGAAGGGATTCCTGGCTGGGAGGGTGGGCAGGCCCTGGCACAGGGTGGGCAGAGAAGCTGTGGCTGCCCCTGGATCCCTGGGAGTGTCCAAGGGCAGGTTGGAGCCCCCTGGGACAGTGGGAGGTGTCCCTGCCCAGGGCAGGGGGGGCACTGGATGATTGTTGGGGCCCCTTCCAACCAAACCAGTGTGAGATTCTTTGAAGCTGTTCTATGAAAAGGTGTCAGGTGGGGGTGAGCAGAGGCCAGAGCTGAACATCCCACACTCTTTCCAGGCTTTGCCCTGTCTGAGGTCACAGGGTTGGTGAACGGGCACTTCTCCACTCCAGGGCCACACACACCTCGGTGGAGGCAGAACCTGCTCTGTGCAGGGCCGGGACTGGGACCCAAAAACCCAATCCATGCTTGGCACAGAGAATATGTGAGGTAGAAGAAAGCTTCTAACAGCTTTTAGCGTGCTCTGGATCGGGTGCCAGGTCATTCTGGGGCTGTTTTGTGAAATTACTTTAGATTTATGTCCAGCTATTTAATATCAGCCTGGAAAGAAAAAAATGCTGTGCCTTTGCTCAGCTCAGTGTGACGGTGTCACTGCTGCTGAGTCCACCCAAGGATTCTAATTTTTTATCTTTTTCATTTTTTCCCCCTTTGCACTGATTATTTTTTCTAATTTGGTAATCTCAGCAAGATGTTTGGGATGCACTTGACAGAGCATAATATATCACCTGTCGAGAGATCCCAGCCTTAAAAAAGGGGGGAAATTACCAGCATAATTGCAGAGTAAACATTTGACTGGGGAAGGGGGAATCCTTGGAGCTGGGGTGCTCCAGGAAATGTTCACTCTCCTGCTGGGGGTCCAGCCAGTGCCCAGCACTAAACTCAGGCTGCCCCACGGCTCCCAACACACCATAACTGATTGTTTTAATACCAAAGTGACACCAGAGGGGGTCAAGTAAATAAATATGCATGCCTCACCAGTGCAAAATAATAAAATTCCAATGTGTGCAAGCCTGCTTGTTGAACATATGTTTGCAGCACGGCTAAGCCATCTGGCTCAATGTCAAACATTTACACCAACTGCAGTCTTACACTACCTGACAGCAGAAAAGCTTTATTCCCCTGGTGTTTGGGCACAAATGGAGAAATATTATTGAAATGATTATCTGCATCAAGACTCAGATTTGGTTTGACATTTAGCTGGCTCTGTTTAATCCAAAGGGTTGTCTGAATGAATAAAGAGAAGGGTTCCTCCAGAAGATGCTGCGAGCAGCCAGGGAAAGCCAGATGATTAATGAGACTGAAAGGCTGGGTGGACCCTGCCCACCTCCACCCAGACCTCGGTGCCAAGAACTGCATGGGAAATCAGGCTGAGGCTTCTGGAGCTTGTCAGGAGGATGCTCAGGGCCGAGGGGCTCTATTTTTGGACCTTAAGGAAACAAAAGCAATAAGTACACAGCTCCCAGCTGGGAAGGAAAGGTCCGTGTCCCGACTAAAAACCATCCCCTGAGAGTGGAGGGTCAGCACCGTGCCTGGGTACGGGGGGTGGACTGGCACCCTGACCTGGCAGAGAGGGGGTGCCCAGGGCTGGGGGAGCCCCTCCTCCCACTCCCACCCCCCGGCTCGGGGGGCTGCAGGCACAGCCACCCCAGAGGTGACCCCTTGTTCCGAGGAGCCTCCCCCAGCACGGGAGGGAAGGGAAAAGCCACTCCCGGAGCTTGGGGCGCAGCTGACAGGAGCCAAGTGGGAGCAGGAGCTGCTTGAACTCAGGGGGCTGCTGAAGGCTCGGGCTGACAGAGATAAATTCATCCCAGAACCCAGACGTACTGTATTTTAAAATAAAATGGGATGGAGCTGCCAGGCACAGGGCTCTGAGCAGTGTCATGGTCCAGCAAATCACTCCCTGGGAGCACCAAAGCACAGCCTCTGCCCTGCCCCAGCAGAGCAGCCTGCCTGCTGCTTTCCCCCTTTTCCTTTGTATCTCCACTTCTGATTGTTGATTTGGATTTAAAATTAATTTAGTGATTTGAGTTTAATAAGAATGTTAGACATGATTTCCTTCTCACTCTTACTTTTAATTAACTTTTTAATTGAGATTTAAATGAATTCTAATGAACAGAATTGGTAGCCTAATTGATTTGTTGCAGCAGTGGAGTGAGGGATCAGCATGCCAGCAGCATTTTGATATATTACTCCAGGATGTCAAACAGTTTACAGGTTAATTTTTTGGCAGAGGTTACTTGATGGCAGCAGAAAACAATAATTTACGTTGGATTGATGGTAAACAGTTCCTGGTGAGAGCTGGTTAAACTTGCCACGCTGGCTGTGCCTTTGCCTCCTTGGTGTCTCCTTGGGAACTTGTCTGAGGCTTGTCCAAGAACACCTTTTGCCCAGATGTGCCCAGATGCAAACTTGGAGAAGCCCCAGCGTGGTGGTTCTCCAGAGTACACCCACAATACATCCATTCCTGCAAATAAGTGAGAAAATGCCCCCTTTTACCACACCGAGAACAAGGAGCAATGGGGAGCTTGGGAAGGGGCAGCAGAGTACAGGCTGTGACTTGGGGACACACAGGTCCCAGTTTGCCCCTGTTATGATCCAGGCATCCCAGTGCATGGAAAGGGAAGGGGAAGGACCAGCACGTGATTCATTGCCAGCTCCCACATTTCGCAGCTTTGAGAGTGAATCAGCTGCTCAGAAGTGCTAACTCGCTAAAATGGAAACTAATTTTAGTCTCTAGATATTAAAATATAATCCATCTTCAGCTCCTTGGAGGCTGTGGTTGGCGTGAGGGGGCAGAGCCAGGGCCAAGCCCCAGGGCTCATCCCACCCCCTACCCCAAGGTGCTGCCCTGGGCTCAGAGGGCTCCGTGCTCTCCCCACCCAGGGCGTAAATCAGGGCCGTGCTGGGCCATGGAAACGCAGAGCTCTGGAGACATTACTGCAGTCAGAGGGCAAAGCAGGATGGATGGAAAAGGAGAGCGGGGACAGTGCAGGAAAATGGGATGAGAGAGAGAAATACTGCCAGCAACACCCCCAGCGCCTGGCAATGCAGAGTGCTCCCAAATTTAAAGGACCTGAGTTGAGAAGTTTCATTTTACGATTTGTAAGGAATTTATGTGAAAATAATATTCAAAGCCTGGCACTTTTTTTTTCCCCACCCATAATACCAAGTTGTTCAGTGGGAAGAAAGATCCGTGGAGAACATTAAACCCCTCGGTGCTCCCAAGCAGAGGTGGGCAAAGCAGGAGGGCAGAGCTGGGCCCCCACGACCCCCTGGTCACTCTGGGGGTCCTGCTGTGCCCCCCACACCACGGCACGGGCAGGGGCTGGGGGTGGCAGCGTGGTAAATGCCACAGCAACCAGGCTGGGGCTGGGCTGGGAGGGACCTTAAATCCCGTCCTGTGCCCCCCCTGCCCTGGGCAGGGACACCTCCCACTGCCCCAGGGGCTCCAGCCTGGCCTTGGGCACTGCCAGGGATGGGGCAGCCACAGCTTCTCTGGGCACCCTGAAGGCTCTGAGACCCCCGGGGTGATGGGGAGGGGGAGCTCAGAGCAATGTGGCCCCATGCCCTGTGTCTCTTGCTATTAGGAGAGAACTAAGAGCCAAGTGGAACTGGGGAAAAATTAATGGTGTCCCCTCTCATCCCTCCCTCAGATATCGTGGCTTTGCAAACATCAAATACTGGAATTTATCAATTGCTCCAGTCTGCTCCACTCAGGGTATTTGGTACATCACACGCGCGAGATTAAAGGCAGAGCTTTTCTCAAATGCAGATTAATTTTGTTTTTCAACTTCTTAAGCTTCTGTTAACACCTTTTCTGCAATCAGTACAGTATCTTTTAAGTTAATTAGTTCTGGAAAAGAATTACCAGTGTAATTTGTGCTGAGCCCTCCCTCCCTTTCACTCACCAGACAGAGCAGCCTCTGATGGAGATAAAAGGGACACTGGAGGCTCCTCCAGTGACAAGAGGCGTTAGAGAGGAACTCTGATAACATCTTCAAACCATTTATCCCCTTTCAGCTCCATCAATGGGGAGAGTGGAGGTTTGACTTGGAGTCAAGTGTACACTTCCACAACCTTTGGAGCTTTCTCCTGAGTTATTTGGATCCCACACCCCAGCAGGGAGAACCTCACACCCCACTGGGCCCATGGTGGGTCCTCCACTGGAGGTCCTGGTCACTCTTGTTCCTTCTTCTTGTCCCCAGGGAAATCATTTGTTTGACCAACGATGCTGCACAAGGCCCTGTGAAGCGTCCTGGGAGGCTGAGCTGAATTTCAGGTTCAGACAGACCTCGAACATCTAAAATGAGTTGTGTGCATCACTGGTTTGACGTGAGGGGTCGGCTGCCAGCAGAGCCAGAGCTCCCACAACACGTCTCACCTCGTCTCAAGGCTGGGGAATCTGCCCAGATCTCACCCCCCTCCGGGTGTTTGTGTGTGTTCACGTGTTTTCACCTACACAACTGCCCACACTGGACCTCCACAACATCTCCCTGCCTCACTGTCAAGCTCAGTAACATCAGAGGTCATTTGGCAGTGCACAGTTCCCCTGCAGAGCAGCCCAAAAGCTGGCAGGGTGAGGAGGATGGTGCTGCCCCCTGGAAGAAGGCTCTGCCTCCCCAGTGGCAGGCAGGATTCCCTGTGCCCCCGGGCTGGTGAAAGCCCTGAGACAAACCTGCCTGTCTGGGGGAGCCCCTCACACGGTGCAGCCCCTGCAGCTGACGGTGGGGCAGGGCAGGGAGGAGGGAGCAGCACAGCCACCTCCTGGGGGCTCCCACAGCACCCAGGGACTTCCCTGACCCCAAGGATAATCCATTTATTTTAGGACAGTTAAACCTGTTGGAAACGTGCATAGCAGCGATGATGATGTTGGCTTCCACTATTAATACTCTGCATTAAAATCAACTCATTAAATCCAAAGGGGAAATGTTTATGTAAAAAACTGTTCATTGGAGCCTGTTTTTTCCCCCATAAATCCCAAGTACAGCAGTGCCCAATCTGTCCCTCTTTGGAGCTTGCATTTAGAAGTGTGATCACTATCAACTTTCCTGCTTTCAATGGGAGGAGGTTTATTCATAATTTGCAACAAGAAAAGCCTGAGCAATTTGGCAAGACATTATTCAGCTGATTCTGGGTTAGTTCAGCTAAATTAGCCAATGAGCTGGGAGAAACTTCTCAACAGCTGAAAAAAAACCCCAACCTTGAATGAGAACTGGTTGCTTTAATGAAAAAAAAAACCAAACCAACTCTGTTAACCCATAATTGAACAAACAATCTAATATTGCCTTACAGTATTATCCAACTTCTCAGCCCCCTGTCACTCCATGAAGGCAGTGAGGGATGGGCTGCATTGATCACCGTGTGCAGACAGCTGAGGATTCGACCCCAATCCTTGGCACTCTCTTAACCTGCAGGGGTCAGGGCTCTATCGAGCAGGATCAAAGCCAGGAAAGCAAATTAGAAAAGGGGGAAGAGCCTCTGGATTCCTGGTGCCACTGGCAATTGTGCTGGTTGGAAAGTGGGGACCAGCATGGGGCTGCCTGGCCATGACAGCTCCTCCTCTCGACATCCAATTCTTCTCTTCTTTAGTGGAACTCCCTGGCATGGTTTTGTTGCCCATTCCTCTATGTTTTTTCAAGCTGCCTTTAGGGATGAATTATTTTTCAGGACTTTTTGGAGTTTTTTTGCCTGTTGGATTGTGTTTAAGTGGCAGGACTGAATGTCTGGGTGCTGCTGCAGCTCATGGCTCTGCTGATGAAAACATCTCTTATACAAAGAGACCCTGGTGCCATCACCACCACCAAGGGCCCTTGATGTGTAACCACCAGACTGCCCATGGTCCAATCCCACCCACCAGCAGTGTTTGGAGTGGAGGTGGGCTGTGACATCCCCCTGTTCCCAGCCAAGGGCCCAGCCCAGCTGGCACTGGGAGCGTTGGGAGGCTCTCCCTGCCCCCCAGGCTGACCAGCTGGGTGAGCCAGCAGCACACCTCTCCCCAGACCAGCAGAGAGGGTGTCCTTGTCCTGTTCCCTGCTGTCCCAGTGCAGGGCTGCTGGACCCCCAGCACTGCTCAGCCACCCAGTGCTCCCCAAGCAGGGACCTGCGTGACCTGCCATACGAACCCCCCAGCTCAGCGTGGCATTTGAGCGTTAGAGAGGAGTTATTGAATTTATTTTTTACATACTGCAGTTAATTACACCGTGTCTGATTGTGCTGATCATTTCTGCTCCTCCTCAGCCTGTAATCAACCACCGCTCACAGGCCTGCTGGTGGTGGCAGCACACGGGACACGGAGCTGGATTTGCCTTTGGTGGGAAGCCAAGCCAGGCAGCTCCTCTGGGGTTTCTCTCCTGGACTCCCTGCCCCAGCAGAGGGATGTGGTGCTCCCATTTGCCCCTTGAGACCCCTGGTGCCAGATTCCAGAGGGCTGAGAGGTGGCCAAGCCTCTGCCAGGCTGGTGCTGCACAGAGTGATGCTGCTCCTGCTCTGTCACACCCCCCAAGGCCACAGTTATGGCTCCTGGGGCTGCTGTGTGCTTGTTTGGGAAGTTTGGGAGATTATTTTTCACGTGCCTTTACCACGGCATGAGTGCTGGAAACTGAGAAATACCAGGAAAAAGTGAGGCTGGAAAAGGAGCAGAGTCAGGCAGCCTCTCTCTGGGTGTCTATTTTCTCCTTCAGTGGCACAGAAATGAGGACGTGCCTCCCAGATTCCTGCAGCTCCCTGTAGTGGCAGAAGTTACACACCGGGAGGATTTCCTCCTGCACTCATCACCATTTTTATCCCTCTTCCAGATGATGCTCTGAGTACCTGCCCCTATGATACCATCTGCCTTTCGAATTCCTGCTTTGCGTTAAAGACAAAGAGTCCTCCACCACAAATGTGCTCGGAGGGTTTCCTGTCACCAGGAACGTAATTAACTCTTTGCTGGCCCAACTAATGTCTGCCTTTTAGAAAGCCGCCCGCTGCTGGCAGAAGCGGAGCGCTCAGCCCACGGGATGGCCACGAGCGGCGCTGGGGCACTGCGCTGCCCCGCTCAGCCCCAGCCGCTGCCAGGGAGCGGCTCCGTGCGCGCACACAGCGCCCCTGCTCACCAAAGGCCACCTCCAGCAAGGTACAATCCGTATCTGTAATGAGGGTTTGAGAAAGGGAATGCGATCCTGCATCCCCAAAGCTATTCCTTTAGTAACCGACTGTCCGTGCCTCTGAATCCAGCGGTGAACAGCCAGGCTCGGGGCGTCCAGGGATGGAAAG
>VXBA01003853.1:0-30303 GCA_013399895.1 Serilophus lunatus
AATTCTGTGTGTAATTCTCTGTGGGAATGCTGTGAAAGCTTTTTGGTATCTTCTCTGCAAGAGATTATGAACTCCTACAGCATTTAGCAAAAGTAGACTTAACGAGTTTAGAAGTCAGTCTACCTTTTTGTTTTCCTAGTAACTTCAGCTGTTTTTTCTTTGGTTGTAAATACTGGCCTTTCCTAGCTTTTTAAAAAATAATTTGTCTGAAGTCAACATATTGCTCTGAAGAAACTCTCCCATTTACAAGCGTAAAGCAAAGAATTACTAAAATGCTTTTAAAAGAGTGTTAAAAGTGTTTTAAATTACTTTTATTGAGAACAGCACCAAGGAGTCTATTGAGGCAGCCAATGTTCTGTTTCCTTCCAAGCAAAAGGAAAGGTCCTTCTGAACTTGGGCATCTTATGAAGTAATATTCAAAGCTAATTGGATAAGAAAACTGTTTGCAGGAACTTGGAATATTAGTCTGTAACTAAGATTACAAAAACAGAAAGTACCACCTACCTATATGCTTTTTACCAAAAATGTGTCATGTAACAAACATCATCTGTTGCAAGATCTTAATTTTGAGGTCCAAATTTGAAAGCAATCCTGTGCAATCGGGTTTTAAATCTGGATAATGAACCTGCAAGTTTGTATTTGTGTGTAATATCAAGAATCTGACCTTCAGAAGTTATTATAGTGGTTGTGCCAGTTCTTCTTCAATTGGTTATGTTGTTACAAGTACCAATACATAGCACTGCTACAGAATTTTGTCTTGCCTCTGAAAAGTTTCAATTTGTTGACAGAGTAGAATTTTTTTTTTTACTGCAGAGAGAGTACTTTTAACAAAATGGCTCTGAGGCAACACAGGCATATGGATGAAACATTAAAAACTTAAAGAATATTAAGTACTTTTTAAAAAGTTCTGTTTCTGGGAGGGCTACCAGGGTATCTAAAACGAGTTTGAAAACAAAGGTGTTACTATTGGATTGCTTTCAGAAGCCATCTGAAATAAGTTGATTAAAGGATAGCATATGTTCCAGATATTGGTAAAGGTAGAACTGTTTGTTTGGGGTGTTTTTATTCACTAATTATTTTTGTTTCCACTGGCCTTCCTTCAGGGTGTCAGGGGTTGCTATTCATTGCTGATCCATCTGGTTACTATGGCTTAGATATTGCTTACCCATAATGTTCCTTGTCAGCTTACCTGCTGCAGTGCTGTGTTGGGAGTACTAGAGTACTAGTTTGTCAATGAAGCAGGCTTCGGTTGTGCCTGACCTTTTAGAAAACTGGTGCAACAACCTGTAGAGGCTATACAGTATTCAGAGACTGAGTTACAGGCATAGTGGAAAGTTTGAAATAAAAGTTTCTTTTAAGAAGAAGAGTTAATTGCAGGGAAGTTCTACTTGTACTGACACAATTCTTCTTGACTAGTTTCTGACTACTGTACTTGAGAAAAATTCTCTGGGTTGCTTCATTTCTAAGACTATTTATGCTGTGTAGTAGCCCAAACAGTTGTATCTGGAGTCTGAGCTTTCCAGCTTTGTTAGCTGAAGAAAATGAAAATAACATCTTTCCCTTTGGCTTGGGAAGCAATTGCAGTGAGCCTTATCTTGATTTTGAGAAATCAACTGACTGCTACAAAACAGACTATGTAGTGTCTGACTAATTTTGCTTTTAGGGAAGAATGATAATGTGTTTAGCACCCACCAAATGGACACCTAAGTTTGGAGGTCGGGTGGAATTTAGTATAGCTGCCATATGCTAAGGAACTGCTCTGCCTCAATACCTCTGAGGTCATATAATGCATGTTCTGGAAATTAATGATTGGCAGCCAGATGTGGCCATCTCTTTAAGAGAGCAATACATAACTCACTGTTAAGTTTTTGATAGTGTAAGATTGAGCTTGGTTATATTGTTCTTCTTGAGTGTTACATAGTATGTAAGGAAGCGTACCTATATTATCATATATAGACTTCTGTGTCTCTCCTGGCTTTCTGTTCAATTTACTTCTATTTTTGTAAATTCTCAGGTGGCCTAGTTATACGCAGCTTCAGACTATTACTAGTAGAATTTGTGTTTTCCGACATAACACATGTTGCAGGTGAAATAGTACTGATGTTCTTCACTAAAGAAAGATTTGTTTTTTTAAAAAAATAAGCCTGTATTATAGATGGATAAATAGAGCCTGCCAGAATTGTTACACTACACTTGGCAATTGTATAAGAGACAGGAAACTCTGATCTGGTTGTAGTCCTTTGATGCACTGTTGATTGTAGAACACAATTAGTGCTTTGCTTTTGTATTAACCTGATTAAAAAATACATTAACATACCAGCCTTTGTTCTGCAAGTGTGTATCTTATGTGATTGACCAGGATCTGCCCCCCTCCCAAAAAAAACAAACCGCAAACAAAAAACGTTTGCTGGTGTGACTCTTCTAGGACTTAGGATGATATTAGCAAATGAGAATTGCATGTAAGTTCAGTATTATGACTTTCAAATGTAGGAGAAGGATAGGAGACCAAACATATTATGATAGGTTGAATCAGTGTAGAGAAAAGGAATGTGAAAAGGTAGGAACAAAATGGGAAAAACTAGGGGAAATAAGAACATTGCAGAGGACTTCAAGAGGAGAAAATGATAATAGAAGCAAACAAAGCTTCCTTTTCTCTTTCTACTAAGTGATGCTGTTCATTTTCCCTTGTTCCAGTATTTGCCTGTTACTGTTTCTTGTCTTTTAGTGCTGAATATTTCTGTTGAATGCCATGGAATCCAACAGGCTGCCACTCAACATTTACAGCTTCTTGCTTGAACAGCTTACATTTTTTAGTTATTCAGCCTAGGCTTTTGACAGTTGACAGAGCCACTCATTGCATTTGGTCTGTTTTTATGCAATCTGAGTAGAAGAGGAATTATATAACCTAAAAAGGTGTAAAATCTCTAGAACACTGTTTGAGGATGGATGTATTGATTTGCAAAGTATTTCTAAATGTGGAGGCAATCAAAGTATTGGAAAATACTTTAGTATCTTCAAATATTTCAAAAAAGAATTGAAAATTTTACTCTTATTTGTAACATAATTCTTGAAGGCAAGAAATGTAGTAGTTATGCTGTAAATATAGTTTGTGGGCTGTCAATATTATTGCAAAGATCAAACTTACCCAGGTAAACTAGCAGCAGTATTGTAGTACTTTGTATAATCAGTAGGAAAAAATAACCTTTGCAATCAAAGACCCTCAGAAAAAAAATGGATAATCAAATCTATAAAAATAAATTTGATGATCCAGTGTGTATACAGTATACTGTTTTAGTGAAAATGAAAACTCGGCAAAAATTTGTCTATCAGTTAGGATTTACTTGCTAATTAACAATGAATATGCCCATAATTGCCTTTTTATAGGTCACTTCATTACCTCAATGTGCCAGTCCTGTTCAAGCCAAAGGCAGAAGGAGTATTTGAAGATGTATTCGTTGTGCTGACGACCAAATATGGCCCAATTAATGTTCAGCTCTATGGTAAAGCTATTCCAAGTGAATGGTCAGAACAATTGTATGAGTGTTTATAAAAATTTGTAACAGTTCGTGCCACTTCAAATATTTGAAGGTTTGCTACTACCTTTCCATACTAATGTCCTACTTGTTTTGCCCTGTAATGCTGCTTTGATGGGAAGTCTTCTGTAAGATAAAGGATGGTGCTTGTTTTACAGATCTGTTTTCATAGTAAAAACATGGAGAAATAACATTGTATGTTTTAAAATTATCATTTTCTAATTTATGTTTCTGCACTTTTGATAAAATGGAAATTTTCTATTTTTTCATTTATTAGGAATACAGATACTGATATATTTTAAATGTTGTAAATACAGAAATAAAATCTATGTGTCAACAGTTGATTCTACCTGATTTCTGTCTTTGGTTAGAGGATTCTTTGCTGTAGGTAAGGGATCAAGCTGCCTACTCTTAGACAATGTTCATTTTTTGTGGGGACTCTGAGGGAACAAGGGGGAGGGATTGCAGTATGGAAGCTGACTTCTTAATATTGTGTCTCCATCTGGTAATACCGGGATCAGATCAGACCCTAGCACTTACACAATTCAGTGACAGGCATAACCATTGTTTTTAACTCTTAACAATGTGAAAACAGTGTCAATTTCAACATAAGCAGTACTGCCTTCAGCCCTCCAGGATAATGGATCTTACCCAGTGTTCTATTTCTTAACAGTTGCAGAAAGATGTTACTTTGAGACATGACAGAAGCCTGGCTGCTTACTGGTTCAATTGCATTTCCTCAGCACCTGCAGTCATTGGATTAGGGATGGGAGGTAGAATCCCACCGAACCCTTTTTTCCGTTTATTGGCCTGTTTGTGTATTTACCTCTTCACGTTTTTTAACCCTTTTGATACTTTGCTTCCATAACTTTATGTGGCAGTAAGCTCTAAAAGTTCACTTAGAACAAAACTGTTGTTATGTGATAAACTAGCTTATTTCTAATTTTGTTGAGTACTCTCCAATTCTTATATTGTAGACATTGAACAACAGTTGCAAAATTACCTTGCCCCTTGTTACCTGTGCTGGTTTGAACCACCTTTTATCGTTCAGGGGCAGGTTCAGTAAAGGTGACGGGAAAACTGAACAGAGTTTGCAGCAGGTGAGCACTTTATTACAATGGGTTTAAATTAGGGAAGGAGGGATACCCCAAAGGGACCCAAAAATTACACGGAAAAACACTTGACACACAGGGAAAAAAAACACAAAAGGGAAAAAAACAAACAAACAAAAAACAAAACAAAAAAAAAAAAGAAAGGGAATCGCTCTCTCTCTGCTAGATGGCTAGCTGAAGAAAATGGAGAAAGGGTAGGAAAAGCTGTCTCTCTCAGGAGAGAGGGAAGGGAGAAGCACTCCCTGGCCCTTCAGGGTTTCTGAAAAACACAAAAAGAAGTGAAAACAACTCCCTCCTACCCCCTCCACCAAGGGTTACTTGCTTGCCGAGAGAAATGGGTGAAATCATGCCTTGAGGCCTGTGAGCTGAGGACAGGAGCTGTGTGGTTCCCCTCGGAGCACCAACTGAAGAAGAGTGANTGCTGCCCTTCCGTTCCCGGCCGGGGCTGGTCTGGGGCGGCCGCGCCTGTGTCCGGGACTGAGGGATGACCGTGCATCCCACCCCGCCCGCTCCGCCCCGGGGCTTCCCCTGCGGCCGAGCGGGGAGGGGGCAGGCAGGTACGGCGGAGGCGAGGAGAGCAGCCTCGAGGAGACTGGGACTGACGCCGGCCCCGCTCCTCGGGGGCAGGGGAACCCAGGGGAAGCGAGAAACTGCTGCTGCTCTCCCCCCCCCANGGCCCCCCCGCCGCCTTCCAACAGCAGCTGCTGCACTTACGTTCCCGGCCGGGGCTGGTCTGGGGCTGCCGCGCCTGTGTCCGGGACTGAGGGATGACCGTGCATCCCACCCCGCCCGCTCCGCCCCGGGGCTTCCCCTGCGGCCGAGCGGGGAGGGGGCAGGCAGGTACGGCGGAGGCGAGGAGAGCAGCCTCGAGGAGACTGGGACTGACGCCGGCCCCGCTCCTCGGGGGCAGGGGAACCCAGGGGAAGCGAGAAACTGCTGCTGCTCTCCCCCTCCCCCCAGCCCACCACCTCGGTCCCAGCCTGGGGGGGGGAGGTTGGCAGGGAAGCAGCCCTGCTGAAAGCAGCCCCCCTTCCTGGCACCACCCCTGGCCGTCCTGGCCCCAGGAACGGCGGACAGAAGTGAGGGCTACCCTGGTCCCAGCTTTTTTAAGGGAAACTGACTTTTATGAGCAGGATAGTGAGTTTTCTTACACTCCCTTCCCCCCCCACCCCGAAAGCCCTTTTCAAACGGCTACATTACCATGTCATGGAATCATAGAATAATTTTGGTTGGAAGGGACCTTTTAAGGTCATCTAGTCCAACCCCCTTGCCATGGACAGGAACATTTTCAACTAGACCAGGTTGTTCAGACTCTCGTCCCATTTGACCTTAAATTTTATTTCCAGGGGTAGGATGTCTTCCACTGCTCTGGGATCCTGTTACCAGGACACAATTGGCTTTCTGGGCTGCTAGTGCACGTTGCTGGCTCGTGTCCAGTCTTGCACCTACCAGCACCCCCAAGTCCTTCTTGTTAGAGTTGCTCCCAATCTGTTCATCCTCAGCCTGTGATGGTAACAGGGATTGCCTTGACCCATGTGCAGCACTTTGCACTTGGTCTTGTTGAACCTCATGAGGTTCCTTTGGACCCACTTCTTGAGCTTATCCGGGTCCCTCTGGATGACATCCCATCCTTCAGGTGTGTCAACTGCACTGCTGAGCTTGGTGTCATCTGCAATCTCCATGAGGGTGCACTTGATTCCTTTGTCTATGTCGTTAATAAGGATATTAAATAACACTAGTCCCAATAGAGATTCCTGTGGCGCATGACTTGTCACTGGTGTCCATTGGGACTCTGAGCTGTTGCCCACTACCTTTGGGATGTGACTGTCCAACCAATTCCCTATCCACCAAACAGTCCACCCATCAAATCCATCTCTCTGCAGTTTAGAGAGAAGGGTGTTGTGGGGGACTGTGTCAAGGGTTTTACAGAAATCCAGATAAATGACAGCTGTAGCCCTTTCCTTGTACACTGATGTAATGACTCCATCATGGGCCACTAGGTTGGTCAGGCAGGACTTGACCTTGGTGAAGCTGTGCTGGCTGTCCCAAATCACCTCCTTGTCCTTCATGTGCCTTAACACAGCTTCTATTAAGATCTGTTCCACGATCTTCCCAAGCACAGAGGTGAGACTGACAGGTGAATAGTTCCTGGGGTCCTCCTTTCTACCCTTTTTAAAAAAATGGGATCATTGTTTTCCTTTTAAGTCATCTGAGATTTCACCATCAAGACTTTTCAAATACCCTGTCCTTTGTACCCTTTGGTGTTGTCTGCTATTTTGTTTTTGTAGCATGGATCTGTATGTCTGAAGTTGCTTTAAGCTAGAAATTAGCTTTTTGGCAGCATAATTTTGTCATCGTGTATGTACCTTATTGCTTTCTTCAGGTTGGTGGAAGTGTGAGTGAAATTAATTTTAGTAGAAGGTTGGTGTTTGAAAATGCTGTTCAACAAACTGAAATTTGAAAAAAGATGGAAGAAAAACTTGAAGTACCCTGTCCATCGCCTTTAAGATACACCATCAATAAATATTAAGTAAAAGTATACTAAAGCTGCTGCTTCTATATAGAACCTTGTTTCTGAGCAGTCTGGAAAACAGGAAGAGAAGACTTATTCTTCCAACACGTAAGTTCCTGTATGTGAGATATTGTTCCTCTTGCATATTCCTCTTGCTCTTTTTCTGCTAGATATTTCTTGTGTGTTTCCTTAGTTCATGTGATGCCTGTGTACTTCTGAATTGGAATTGGAATAGAGGGAATCTTCTATCTTCCGCCTTACCTCAACAGGCTTGGCTGCTTCATTGGAGAAAGACCTTAGTGTACAAAAGCCTATGTTCGGTTTTAGAAGCACAATCAGAAGTCTCAACCAAAGATGGAAAAAAGACTGAGTTGCCTTTGAATTACAATAAGAAGCCCTAAGTTTAGATAATGGTTTGTTCTAAATTCAGAACTGTTGTTGTGTGCTGCTCCTGTGGTAGACCTGCTGTCTGGGACTCTGTTCACACTTCTGTTATGGGCTTTACTTCAGTTCTTGAGACAACAAAAACTGGGAGGAATGATCACTCTTTTTTTTCCTACCTTGTCACCAGGATTGGGTGTAAGGGAGGAAAAGGGTGCAGAATGTACTTCTGTGGATACCCTCAACTGTGCTTGTCTGCATAAATGTGTAAATATATATGTATGGGTGAAACACATTTAGGAGAATAAGTATGAGCAAATGATCTGCTCCTGTTATCCAAGGGAATCCTGATTTGCAGGTGATGTTAAATATTTTGGCATCTGTTTGCAGCCCATTGTGCTTGGTTTACTCCTAACCATGATGACCTTCTTTGCAGTGTGATGTGGAAGTTATAGACTATAATATTGCCTGGAATAGAAATAAAAACCACAACACAGATTAAATAGAAGTGAAAGGAAAAGAGCAGCTTTTACCGGAAAAATCTCATGATCTAAAGAGAATAAGAACAACAACCTCCTTACATTTATAACCCTCAAAAGCTACCACCCACTTAGACATCCAGACGAAGTTCGTTTAACACCTATGCCCATAAAGTACCCAACGAGAGCCCCTCTCATTCCCTGTGCCCTCCCAGGATCTGCCTCCCTTTCAAAGTCTAGGAGTCCTAGGTCTATGTTTTGTCTTGCTCCCTCCTTATCTATAGGGACAAGCCTGACAAGAGAGTCCACAATTCAAACTACGCAGCTTAAACTAAAAACCCCAAAAATATAAGGAAAAGCCCCCAGGGCATCAGTAACTCCAAGACTAGATGCTGTGCTGGAGAACATCCCCACCAGCACTTGTCCTGGCAGTTGATTTGGCTGTCAGTAATATATTGCTATACTTGTATTTATAAGACAGATCAAAATGTAAAATGAATAGGTAGTCTTTTAGTATTCCACCTCTTCTACTCCTCAAGCTCCGGTTGTGCAAATATCAAACAAAGTTTGTACAACATGATGTGTAATTAACCTACCTGCTGAAGAATGAGTTGTGTATGACTCCCCTCTGCCCACCATTTAAGTACCCCAATACTATTTTGGTATGGTTACAACCATCATTAGATGTATTGGCAATAATTGCCATCTCAAGACGTGACCTTGTCATATATGGCTAGTGCAAATTTTCTCTTGGAAAACACATGCTCTAGTGTGTGGAATGCAAGCTTGAGCCCAAGTCTGATCCGCAGATTGTTTGCCAGTTCTGGATAAAGTCTTTCACCAGTAATGAAGGTGCAAGAACTAGAGCATAGCCAATTTATTTTTAGTTACAGAATAAAAACATCAGTGGGACTTTAAAAGTCTTGTGAAATTCACTTCGAACTGGGTCCGTTCTAGTCCATAAAATGAGACTCCTTCCTTTCCCTATGGTTGCTTTATTTATGTAGCAAACTTTGTAGTCAAGATGATCTTGCTTTGAGTTTTCCAGTGCTTACTATGAAGGAGTCCTGATTTCTGTCTCTAGATCTTTTAAGGCTACAGAAAAACAGAATGATTCTGATCAGTTTTCCAAGACTGCAGATTTGATTAAGAGTTTGAACAATAATACTTCTGTTAAAATAAGAAGGATTAGCTTTAGGTATAATTCTTCTCTCATTCTGGTCTTTGTCAGTTTTGAAACTTTTATCAATCTTCTTGTCTTGTTGGATGCAATCTCTTGTCTCAGACTGGCAAGATTGACTCAAGCATCCCAAGGAGCAAACTTAAAAAAGTCCCAAACAAACCTGAAATTATGTCTGTCTTGTTGATTTTACCACCAATCAGAGAGAAAATTAAGAAATAAATTAATTTAAAAATTCATCAAGTGTCTAGCATTGAGGATGTCTTTGTACCTGCTCAACCTAATTGGGATATTAGTAATCATAATTATTCAACAGCTTTGTAAAGTTTTCACATCATTAACTACAAATGGAGTTATAATACATTCCGTACACGTGCTTCAGTGTGTTTTTGGAGATTGTTGCCCTGGCATCTGAAACTAATTAGTGTTCAGAAAACCTAGTAAAGGTGCATATTAAGGTCTGGCTGTCTAGAAGATTATTTTGATCACATAAAAGGTTAAAACGGTAAAGAGAATTTTGTGAGTGTTTTTTGATGTATAAAGTAAGTTACTGAGGACAGTGGTGGCTTTTCAAACTGGAGTACTAAATACTTTGGAGCATTTCTGTTGTAGGAATGCCTGATAAGTGAAATGCTGGTGTATTCTTGCTCTCATGATTTGTGGAGGATTTGGATGGCTGTGGGACTAACCAAGTTCACTATAAATTTATTAGGTAATGTTTCCTTCTGTGGGTGAACCATGTTAGTTTTCTGTATTGTAGCATCTTTGGAAATGAAAAAAGGCATTATGGGGACAAAAATCCTTGGAAGCCAGTGAGAGTGGGCAGTTGATATAAAGTTGGTTGTCCCTGGGATTGTAATTGAGTATCCTGACTTTTAGTCACAGCTATCGTGTTCTATCTTTTTTGCCCCAAGAGCTAGAAAACAGAACTTCGTGCCTTACTTTTTCCTTGGATAGCATAAATGAAGAATATGCATCTTATCAGGAAGACAGACATGAAATATCTGTGTGAAGAATCCACCTGCCTGAATTGATGCCTCATTCAATAAGGAAGGTGACTGTTAATAATTTTTTGATAATGTTTGCATCGTACCAGTTTTCTCACCAAATTTACCAGTTTAGTAGAATTATGATTGGGAATTTGAGTTGGCATTAACAGTAGAAAAGATTTTTCTCAATGTGCTTATTAACATTGATGAGTTTTTTCCTTTGCAGCACTGCACTAATTCACTGATACATCATGTAACACGAAATCTGCCTCACAGGTTCCTAGGTGATGGTAACTTAAAATACAGAATAAACAAATGTTGCAAGCTGGAACACAGTGGATTAAAAAGAGAGTTTTCTTTAGACATTTTATTCATTTACTTGAACTACTCCTGAAACCATTTCAAACTTGATGCAATGTGCTGAAGCTATAGAACAACAAAAACATCTTATTTGCAGCATAAGAAAGTTAAGGTAGAAAATGGAAATTCTTCTTTCAATAAAATACTACAAAGCTTTCCTAAGCATATCCTGCATGTTTTATTTTTGCTGTATGATAGTCTGAGGACATTCTTAACGCTAGCAGTTTTAAGATGTAAAGTCAGGTGGATATAAAACACTTAGATTAATTTTCTGTAAATATTATCTGATCATCTCTGAAAACTGGATGCTTGAGTGGGATGTTTTGGCTCTAGACATCTCCAGCTTACAAACGTTTTGATTTTTGCCCCATCTCTGTGATTCTAGAAATGTGCAACTTCTGGAGTTGTTCATGAGCTTAGAAAGGTGCTACTAAATTGTTTGTTCTGAATAATAAGCATATTTAGAAAAATCTGCTTTATCCCTCTTCCAAAAAATCTTTTTTTGTTGTTTTAATGGGTTAAAAAAGGGAAGTCAGTGCTGACAAGATGAAGCTTTTAATGTATAAATACCACTTAATACCATGAAATTTTGAAGCATAAGACACTTTTTAAAGCACTCTGATATTTTCCTGATTAGTGTATTCATAGTAATGAATAATTATTTGTAATACTAATTCATATCTTTAAGGCTGAAAATGCTGAATTCTGAAATGGTTTGTACTTGGTTCCAGTGGCAGCTTGTTGTCCGGGAATGACATTTTCAGGTATAGCTTTCCTCACAGACTCTCTTCTATAGCCACCTGCCTAAATCTGACAGTTGAGCACCAGCTGGGAGTTATGACCCGGAGAAGCATAAAAGGGCTGAAGAGAGACAAAATGATCCATCAAGTCCTGCTTGTAAGTCAGGTCTCCAAACATGCATTTTCTACTCTATAAATTAAAAATTAAAATACTAATGGGTGTTCTTTTGTATTCACCCAACAATTGGTTCATTAGGTAGGTATGTACAAAGAGGCTCTGCTTGTCAATGCTGTTTGGCTCTAAAAGGAGGCAAAATCGGTAGGGGTTAGGCTAGACGTGAAATGCCCCCACCCCTTTTTACCTTCCTTCCATGTTTATTCTGAGGGGCTGGCGGTAGGTAATACTCATCCTGCATAGAGCTGGTTTTCATTGTGAGTATTCTGTCACTAGTCACAGCTGTCAGGTATGTCAGTCATGTAGTATTGTGGTGGTGTCAGAGACATAATCAGAGAGATTAGGTGGACACAAAGAGCTCTGAATGAGGTGGTAATTGCGTTCAGGGGGAAAAGAGAGTTAAAGAAAGAAACTTTCCTTTCTCACAAGGTCCATTAAAGAGGTGACAGCTAATATATTAAAGCTGGAACAAGATAATTGTGGTAAGAATCTTTGTGTGTTCTCCCTAAAATGCAATGTGCTCACAATAAATATTCAAATGCTTATTTTGTGTTGTGAATACCAGATAACCATTTACAGTGAAATGCAACCTCTTTCAGAAAGTTTAAATTGATTGCCAAGAATGTTCTAGGAACAGTTATAAAACTCAAAAGGAATATTGGTGCTATACTCACAAAATGCCGCCTTATGAAAGCTTCTTTGCAAGGATTTTCTTTAAATTGGTCTAAGTAGTGGAAAAGAAATACTGAGATGCCAGCCATGGGCTGTGCTCTTCCAGACTTTACTCTTTTTGAGTAGTACTTGAATAGTACTTCTCCCCCTCCTCTCCCTCTCTCTCTCTTTTTAACAGACTACTTGAGTATCTGTTTACATTACACTTTTGCTGTATTAATGCCATGCTTTAGAATTGCTACTTATCCTGAAGATTCAGGAAGAAATTCTTCCTTCCCTTTCCCTTCCTCTTCCCTATCCTCTCCCTTTCCCTTTCCTTTTCCTCTTCCTTTTCCCTTTCCCCTTCCCATCCCATTGGTAGGTCTTTTTCCTCCTTGTTTCCCTCTCTACCTTCTTCTGAAGCACTGAAGATTGCTACAGCTGTACGCACAAGGTGAGTACTGGAACTTTCTTTGGCAACCGAGTCTTTTAAGCACCTGTTCAGTGTATCTTGTTTCCCGTCCCTACATTTGAGGCCACATCCTCTGTCCCATCCAAATAGCCAGGGATAAATGTTTTGGTGTCCTCTTCATGATAACGTTTCCCTTTGTACCTCTGGGATCTCTTTAAAACCTCATCAATTGTAAAGACTCGGGAACCTGTTGATCTTTACTCCCTCCTGCTGTTTTGCAAGGGCTCACATTTAGGTCATTTGGTGTGAGCCAAAATAAAATGACAACTGCTTTTGGGGTATTATACATTAACAGAAGAGATGTTACATAGACTTCCTGAGTTAGGAATTAATTCCATGGCTGGTCGTGATTATGGAAAAATAAGCTTCTCTGGCTGACCCCATATTCTTTATGAGTCTAGTGAACGGCTACATTAATTCCCTGGCACTGCAGAGATGCTGATGTATTGAACGGTTAATCTGAAGTCAACAGGACTGCTGAGTATTCTTTATTATCAATGAGTGTAAAATTGATAAGTAATGAGTAAAAAAGCTAGAAGCAATCACTAGTGGCAAAATCAGTCTCACAAATTTAAATAGTATCAAACATCATCCATACATTGTAATGCTTGCCATCAGAAAACACAAAAAACTGTTTCATTTATGTCCATTAACTTCTTGGTATCTTACTAGAGTTTCTGTTTTTGACGGAAGTAAAAATCTAATCTGGCAATCTTTCCTCACAGGACTCTCACAGGCATCAGTGATGACTGTGGATGTATGTACAAGAAATGCCATGTTAGAACCTATTGTGATAAAATTTCATTCAAACCAACACTTTTCCATTTTCTTTTACAGCACCAAGTTCTACTAAACCTTACAATATAAAATGAGAAATCTGTGATAGCAAGATAATGGTATTAGAACATCTTATTTGACTGTTTCTTCGTATAAATGAAAGTAGTTTCATGTTTCTCACGCTATTTATGGTGGTTTTCCAAGCCTACTTTTCTTGCTGGCTGTTCTGATTGACACTGAAGTGAGTTGAGAAGATTCACCTCCAAAGACAGGGAAAGATTTGACACATTTCCATTGTAACGATCCTACCAGTGCTTTTAGGATAGTTGAGCCACCCTGTGTTGGTATAAGGGATTGATTCTTTCGATACAGGTAAATCACTTTGATGCAGGTTAATTCAGGCTGTGTTTACAGAGGTTACTCTGATCCCTTTTTCAGGCTACTGTATGTGTTTTCAAAGAAACAATACCCCAAAACCTTTAGAGAATGAAAACCTATTCCTCCCTATTTACAGAATGGTATTTTTTCTTTCAAGCTGGAAGCCTATAAAATAAGTCTTAGGTTTTCATCATAATCCTTTATGAGTTTTAAATCTACTTTTTAAGTTGGCAATTTTAAATGGTTCCTGGTGAGTAGAGCCCTGGTGAGCTTCAAAACCACACACGGTTTCAATGAAGCTGTGTGAACCTGCTTCAGAATCTCTGCAAGTTTTCCAAGCTTTTATGCTCTCGTATGGTTTACAGACAAAAACCTACAGGGGTCCCATTTAAAGCCTCCTAGCAGCTAAAAGATGGAGAAAAAATGGCTTTTAAAAAACCTGAAGTACCCTCTTATGAGTGCATTAAAAGCAATTTTGTTTGCTTTCCACTTTCAAAATGCTTCAAGCTGCCAAAGACGTGGTGTTAGAAAATGACTCATGAGTACTAGAGAGAAATAGTCTTTGGAAGTTTGTTCATAGTAAAGGATAGCTAGGCAAGTGTAGTTTCTGTATTCAGAAAGAAATATCTTGTGTACTCATATTGCAGATTTTTTTTTTCTTTCTCAGTAACTTGTTCTTGAGGTGTTCTTCATGTTATCTTACAGGTTTTCAGCAGTTCTGTGAAAATCAACTCAGAACGTCAATTTGTTTGTTCCTGTGGATGCTCTGTATCAATGTCTGGAGACCAGGACCTCTGCAGAGAGGGAAGGGAATACCAAAGCAATGCAGGCTTGTAATTTAACCCCCCTTTCAGGTAAATCGGAGTGCATCACCCTGTTGATTGTCTGACAGTCTGTACTGTAGGTTTTAGGAGATTTTAGTGTCGGGTGAGGGTTTGGTTTAGTTTTGGTGTGAGGATTTTTTTTTTATTTTTTTTATTGCAGTGTTTGGTATTGGAGAGGTTTCTTGATTTATTTTCTTTATGGGAAACACTGGGTGCAAAGGCAAAGTATTAAAATGTGTTCACTGTTAAAATGTCCTCCTCACTTTGATATTGATACAGCTCCTCACAGTTTTCTCTCTTTCTTCCAGTGTAAATAAAGACAGTGTGGAGTAAACTTTCCAAAATCCAAGAATTTGGACCTTGTGTTCTGTTCTAAGCCTCTCTTGAACAAACATGCTTTTCTTTCTAAATTGTGCTACTGAGTGTAAGGGAAAGAAAGTATTAGGAAAGGTTAATTTAATGGCATCTAGACATGACCTGGCAAAACAAATTTTAGTGAAATGTTTAAGTTCATTTTCTAAAGATTTAAACAGATATTTCTTTTAAGAATCTCTCACAAAACCATGCGTTTTGAAGGCTAACCTTGTGTACTTTATGGTTTCTTCTATGGAGTAAACAGGAATTGTGCATCAGGATCGGAGGAGCATTTCCCATAGTATGGTGCAAGCTCAATTTTATTGCAACCAGAAAGTTTAGAGGCGTAGATTATGTTGATATATACATTATCATCTCAGTTTAATTCTATAATATAGTTAAAAGCCTCTTTTTGTTTTTTTGTAGTTGGTTCTACTGGCAATTAATGTCTATTTAGTTTCAATTTTAAGATGGCATATCCACCAGCCCTTGCCTTTAACTCTAGAGAGTTGAAAAGAAGAAAGGAAAATTTTGATGCACTTGGCTTTTGACAATAGCTGAAAATGGAATATATATTACAGGAATTAAAGAACTAAAAGAATTATGTGAAGGCACAGAAGTAGTAGTTCCAAGTTTCTGATCTCTGTTGTCCTTGTGGCAAAACAGAAAGCAAGATGTGTGTGAACAGGATGTAAATATAACTTAAGATCATGAGATAAAGATTCTTACCAGGTTTTAATTGCAAAAACATGACCATGAGCCTAAAAGTTGTGTCTGGAAATAACACTGACTTACAGATTAGCAACCTATTGTATAGTTGAGTACTAATTGAAGAGATTTGGTATTTTTAGAAATCAAGTAAATTAAATGATGGAATTAAATTTTCAAAGCACTTGTATACCTAGAACAACAGTTGCTGCTTAATCTCACTGTTTACTTGCATAAACCATTTAATGCAGATGAATTTTGTGATTCCCTAAAACTCATTCGTTGCCCCTTCACACAAGCATAGCTTTTGCTGGGGTCAATCAATATGTCTTAGGCAGCTGCTCTATATTAAGTAATTTGAAAGCCTCATGTATATGCTGCCTATTTCTTGCATAGTCTCTAGAAGTTTCTGTGTGCCCTTCTCCCCTGTGCTCACCCCTGGAGTCCTTAGAGGAGTTACTGCCGTAGCTCCAGGCACCTCTGTGTGGCCTATAGGAACTAATCTGTTAGGATTTCCGGGACTGCTGTAAACAAGAAAAGATGTTTAAAGGAGTTTAAAAACAATCCCCACCAAACTCCAAACCAAACAAACAGGACCTCCCCCCTCAGGAACTGAGGTTTCCCAGAACTGCTCTAACAATAGAGAATTACTTAAAAGAAGAATAATCACTAGCATCACCAGACATAAAACCAGGTATGCTGCAGTATGGTGTTACCCTCTTAGACAGGATCTAGGTAAGATATTTCTCCACCACTTGAGTGGAGAGGTTATCGTGGATTTTTTTTTTATGGCATGGAGTTTCTTATCCACTCTTTGGTAGAAAGATTAATTTTATTTTGTATAATTACAGAAGGACATACGAGTGTAAAATGAAACAGATATGCATATACTGACTTGAAGCTTACATTTGTAACATTAAAAATGATTTAAAACACTTTTTTTATTTTGGTGTGGGATAGAATGAAAAAACAGGAGAAAAATGCTGACTTATTGACGGTAAGGAAGCTGAGGGTCTTTTAAAAAAAGGTTTGGGGAAGAAACTGTGTGCTTGAACACTTGGCTGTACAGAACAAGTAGTGTTCATGGATTGAGAAGATGTTAGCTTTAGCTGCACAGATGAGGAATAATAATTTTTTCTAGCAATATATAGAAAATAAGCATTTAGAAGACAAAACTTTAGTTTAATGAAATCATGGGCAGAAGTTGCTGTCTGGATCTTGCTGTGATTGCAGAAGAGGTAACTGCCCCTCAGCTGCTTGTCACCGTTTTTACAGCTGGTGATTATCATCGTCTTAGATCCGTTCGTTGTGTGTGTTGTCATTTTCTTACTTGTCTGTCAAAATGAGTTAGGTTAAAAAGAATTTTTTTTAAGCTAACTTGGTTCACTTTGAAGGCAACAGATTGTGGAACATTTGTAATAAGAGCCCCTCCAGCAGATAATCTCAAGCAGAAGGGTGATGACAGGTGTCTGGAGGTTGTAACCTCTTCTCAGCTGGAGGAGTTTCTTAAGACAAATTAGTTATTCCAAGACTTGTGTGGAAGCAAACATATCTGCTGCAGGGCTGAGGGCCTTGTAGGCAACCCCTCACACTGCAAAACTGCTTCTGGCACTTCCAAAGCAAGGAGCCACCCATGCTGCTGATCTTCTCCCTTCTGTAGGAATGTGACCTAGAGCAGGGTGTCAGTATTTGGAGCCTGTTGGAATCAGCAAGACATGCTGGAGGGGAAAGCAGGCCAACTTGGGACAGTGATGCCGAGTATGAGGATGCCTTTGTCAGCCTGACTGAGGACCAGCCCACCTAATGGTGCCATTTTTCTGAACTTGATAAAAATGTGTTGACATCCAGGTGCTCTTATCCCATAACAGCAACAAAAGAGGGAATAGCTGCTGCAGCAGCAACAGCAGAGCCTGCGGGGGTTCTGTTAATGCCCTGGAGTGCACTGCAATTCTTGGAAACCTGCTTTCTCAGTAATCCAATTTATATATGCTGAAGTGGTAACATGAAGGTTGTCCTAAGATGCTTTTAAGTTAATTTGGTAATGTGGGAGTTTCTAAAGCATTTGTTCTTCTAGATGCATGAAGACTTATTAGTGTGGGAGGCCATACTTCATCTCTGCAGAGGAAGAACTCCACAGTGCTTTGCCTGGTTAATGTATCTCGGGATATGAAACATTATAAATATTGATACTTAAAGGAGGCAATATATGGTTCCCCTTGCAAGGATTTGCCATACTTGTTTATCCAGGTATAGGATGAAGTTCATTTACTGTGTCAATATGATAGGTCTAAGATCTAGCAGGTCTGACTGATACATGGTCCCTCAAATGGACCTTTCTTTGTACAGCTTGTGCTTAGTCCCAAAGTCCAAGAAATCGTATCAGAAAAAGCAGATAAAACACCCATACCTGTAGAGTTAGATGTGTCAGACACAAACTCTAAAACAAAAAAGGCAGACTCAATATTTTAGATGAAATAAAAGTGGAAGTGCTATGAGTACAAGGGTAGGACTGCAATCCTAGGACTACAAGAGTATAAACTGGAAGAAAGGTGAAAAGTCTGTTTATCTAGTCTGGTATAGTGTTGGTGTGCACCACTACGTAACTGCAAAGTAGAAGGGGCTGTGATGGAGACAGTATTTTACTTGGTCTTGCCTTCTGTAGTGCTTGGAGTACAGGTCTAGTCTTGTAACTCCGCATTCCTGAGTCTGGCTTTAATCATAGATTATTCTCAACAGAACATGCTGGCAGTTTAATGCAGCATCCTTGCATCCAGATCAGTACTGCTATTTCAGCATCAAGCTTCTGTAGATTGGCTGTCTTGATAAATTGAAACTCGAAAAGCATTGAAGGGTAACACTGTTTCTATTGTAGCTCACTCAGTGATGTTTGTTTTAGAAACAACTCAAGTACTCATGTCAATTCAAGAGTGAGTGTGAAGTTGCTGAAACTACTTACTGGGATACATCTGAAGGAAAGGATTTTTTTTTCCATACAGCTATTGTGTCCGATCATCTCTTCAATTCCTTGTTAAGAACCCTGGAAGGAAGAGTGAAAGAAAGCAAGGTACTTGAAAGAAACTCACTGGCTCAAAAATTGCATTGAACGTTAATATCTGTCACAACAGAGAAATTTATTGTATGACCACAGTGTTTTCTTCTAAAAAACGCCCTCTGAATGGTAATAATACCACCATTTTATTTCTTAAATTGTCCTTGCTCTGATTTACAAATCTAAACATTTTTTGATCAAAAACCTGCAGTTGAACACAAAGCTTAGTAAAGAATATCTTTGCAGAACTTGCAAGATGACCATGCAGCAGAAAATGTTAACCCTAACCATTAAAGTAAAAGGGTGTTCCTGAAGGTGCAATGGAATGTTCCTGACTAAAAGATATCTTTAATCCATTTCTGAGGTGGAATTTTGCAATGCAGCTGAGGGCCAACTGATTGTAAAAGGCTTATTATGAGGCTGAGACATTGTTGGGTCTGGATACTCTTTGAATGGCATCTCAATGTCAGCCTAGCCCTGTGCTGATTTTGCTTTCTTTCTAATTCTTAGAGAATAGCTAAGTGACACACATTCTTCTTCCTATTGGTGAGGTAAATTGTAAACATCCCTCTAGACTCTTGAATTCACCTGCTAGAGTGATCTGTCTCAGCTGTGGCAATGCAAAGTTTCTTTCATGCAATTAATGGGACAATTATATTAGAATGATGAGATCATGCCTTTTGCAGAAAAGAATAGAGATCTTTCATGAACAAAGAGAGCTTTATTTACATCTTTACAAATAAAGCACCATTTTATTCAGTGAAAGTGGGTGACTGCTACAATCTGGGTAGGCACAGCATGGCATGAAGGTGAACTCACTCTGTAGAGTGGTAGGTAGAGCTTTGGGGAGGGTGTCTTGGAAAAAAATAAGCAGTGTTTTGGGATTTTCTCCTGCTTGCACTGACTAGTAGACTGGTGTACAGGCAGTTCTGGTGTTGCCTAAGAAAATCCAGGACTGTTAAAAGTAATTTCATTTGTTTGCTAAATAAATGTAGAAAACCCATCTTGGTCTTTTCCAGTGTATCAAGACTTTTCATGTAGGTCGATATTGCACGTGTAAGCCAAAGTATAGTGTTAGACACTTCTGTACTCTGGGGGAACTACTGAGGCTCATAATCTGATAAGTAATTACCATATCCAAACACAAACATGTAAAGTATTTTGATTCTTGATTCTTCAGGCTCATATGTTTGTCCCAGAGAAGCCCCAATGAATTGCTAAGAAAAATACATGAGTCCAAGATATTTTTACAATTCTTTCTTTAAGCTGCAGGGCATATTTTTTTTCTTTCAAAAAGTCGTTTGGTGAATACTAATTTTAGTCTGACTTTTGACATTGTTCTAAATGACATCTGGATTTCATGTAAAATCATGTGTCTAGTACAAAGCTGAAACTGCCCACTGACAAATAAATTCCTATGCTCATGTAATTCTCTTTAGGAACAGACAAATCACAGTTATACTGATTCCAAAGTGGTTTTATTTCTGGTAGCAGTGTGATGCTGAGGCTTCTTTAAATGAACTCAGCATCTAGCCTGTGCCTGGATCGTTGTGTTTAACTACCAAGTGCAGCCTACACCATTAGTTAATAGGAGGATTTGTGGGTGGTGAGAGGTCTCCTTGATATTGCTACAACCTTCACTGTATTGGCAAGTGGTCCATGAACCCAGAGAGACCCAGTAGGTGGGAGGGTTGCCTGGAGCCTCTTCTAGCAGCAGCTGGGCAGCCTCTGGCTGCATTCCCCATGCAACTGTTCAAATGGTCCAAGCACTGATGTTCCCTGCCAAAATTTCCCTGCTGCTGTTGGGCTGCGGTGCCAGGAATGGGGTTGAACAAAACAATACCTTCTTTGCTCTGCTGCCTTGCCCCCAGCAGAAGAGCAGATACTTGGATAAAGAAAGGGCTTGGAGATAATATTGTGCCTGTTTCCTCGGGGAGGCTCTGAGGTCTCTCCGTGGCCTCACTGCATGGGGTGTAATTCAGGTTTTGATGTTGCTCATCTCTCAAGCTTTCAGAGTAACAAATGGAGTACTGCAGGGAAATAAAATAGCACTGTAAAAGCAAAGATTAAACAAAAATAAACATTAAGAAGACAGTTCTAAAATGTGAGAGCAGGAACAGGCTTTATTGTCTTAAGAGTTGTTGAGTTTTGAAGTTTGGGATAGTTATGTGCCAAAAGGCTGTGAATGGCATAGCTACAAATTAAATCATGTTATTTATTTGCCTGTGTATGGGCAACTATGAAAAGTTTTGAGTTTGAGGAACAAAGACATTATTTCACTCATTTTCACCTTGTCAGAGAGACATAGCTTGAAAAATGAAATTTTCTGGAAGCAACGTAACTTAGATTGGCATAAAATACAGGTGTAGCTGTATTTATCAAAATGTTGCCAGATTGTCTGGCATAATGTAAGTTCATGCATACTGAGAGTATACATACACAAATAACTTGCTAGGTCTTAACTCCTTATTCTAAGTAAATAACTCCAAGTCAGCTGTTGTGCATTAACTGCCTGCATGCAAATTGTTATTGTCAGGTCAACATGAGCTAATTCCAAGCCATTTATTTTCTTGGTTAAGGACCAACTTTTTGCATGCCTTACTGAGGCTGAATATACATTTTATAGAAAATAAATTAAGATTAACTGATTTGTAGTAAACATGACATCCTTGCTTAAGTTGGGACTATTTTATCATGAATTCCTACTGTTGGAATGTGGTATAGTGAATGTGATACTAAACAACAGAGATTAATCTGCAGAAGTGAGGCAGAGTTTCTACCAAAGAGAACTTCTTTCCATGTGTGTTGCTGATTCGTCCTTCAAGCAGTCTCCATTCTGTGCAATGAAGGGAAAACTACTCTAGAAATGATAAAGTAATAATAGAAAATTGAAAAAAAAGTGGTCAATGTCACAGTGTGAATTGACTCATATTTCTGCAAATGTTGGTATCATATGAAAAGAATTTCCAAAGTTGCATTATCTGCAACAGGAGTTTTTCAGTGTTAGGATTACAATCCGGTTTTCACTTAACATTTAAGAAAACTCCAAACCTTTAGTATATAGCATCACTACCTATCGTGTGGTTTCCTAATCTAGGCAAACTACTTCCATTTTCACTTGTCGAAGTCTGTATTGCATAGTGTATAATCTGTAGCTTTTCTAATCATTTGCAGAAGACTATCACTGAACACAGTATTTTCTCACTCCTTAGGTTTGAGAGAGAAATTCTGGGGTTTTCCTTACATCTCATTATGTTAAACTTCTGAATCAGTGTATCTTTTTCACAACATGACAGGGTGCATCTCTGTACTTTAACACTCATTAGATGGATATATGTATGACCTGTTAGGATGGTACCTGTAGAGATAACATAGAGCTTTGAAGTTAAAATTTTGAGATGTAGAAACTTTTCTTACTTTCACCAGTTTTTAGTATATTTTTCCAGTAGTGTCTTGTTTAAAGTGGTTCGGCTGACACTGAAGTGTTGAAGATGCCAGCCAAAGGAGTAGTCAGTGTGTTAAAGGAAAAACCTTAAAAAATCTGTAGTTTTTATGTGTTTTTGTACTTTTGCAACTTGTTATACTGATGCAAAAAAAACCTGGGAAAGAGCCTTTATAATGGTGCTTTTTTTTTTTTTCTGTTAGCCTCTGTGTTTGTATGGTGTGTTAACATCTGTAGGTAGCCTGCTAATAAATGAGTGGCTAAGGAAAAATCTGAGAGAACACACAGCAAGTTTTTGGAGGAATTGCTCTTAATGCAGTCATACAGATCCGAGCATTAAAGAACAGTTTGTTTTTGCAAGCTGTTCATGATGTAGTGGTTGGAGTTTGAATGCAGGAATGAATTCTGCTGCTCAGCCTTTTCTGTAGTTGTTTTCTTGTCTACAGGATAGTAATAATGCTTGTGTATGCCTGGGTTGGTAAGTTGAACTGATTAGTGACAACAAAATGCTTTGAGAGTCTTTAATGGAAGGCATTAAACAATGCAGATTTTCAATATTAAAAATATATTACAGGTGACATGCAAAAGCTGTGAGGAGTATAAAAAAGACAGGAAAGAGACAGCTCCTAAGATCCCTTTGGGAGGAGCAAGCTAGAAGGAAATAATGTAACAGTCTTATTTGCAGTATTTCTGTAAGCAATTGTGAAAACATTTTTCCAGACATGAAAAAATGCATTTGTGCAGAGCAGCAGATGAAGCAAAGCAGGCATACGGTCAGCAGCAGGTTCCACTTGTTCTCTTCTGGACAATGTGGATATTGGTCTCTGTGGTCAGTGTTAGCCTAGGGCGTCTGAAGGTGACACAGAGTTGCCTCTTAGGCATGAAAACCACTCAGCTGCTATACTATATGACAATACATGCTATTTGAATAGTGTTCTTTGCTTTAATTTTAATCGTTTTGAGAGATAGTAAAACCTTGAGATTTTTCAATATTGCATTAATGCAAAAACTCTAATTTAAAAATGGGGTGAGGGGAAGGAGAAAGAGAAGTTGTAGTAAGTGGACACTGAGAACTTCTCAGCTCTGCAGCTTTATCCTTGGGGAGAGTTGAAGGGCAGAACTGAAAGTTACTGCAACATAGGTTTTTTAAAACGAAGGCAGCTGTACTTTACAGTTTAAGCATTGAGCAGGTGCCTCTGTACCGTACCAGGGAAAAAGTGAAGATGGTCCTTATCACAAAAAATGAGGGATATTTTTAATGTGCTTAAATAGAAAGGTAGAAATATTCTCCTGAAGAAGAACAGAGGGGCTTTTAAACACATGTGGATGTGTCAAGTTATTGGAAGGATTTGGAAGCTATGAATATGGGCAGTTGAATGGGAATTATTGTATTAGTGAGCATAAAACCAGAAGGGTATAGATTGTAATACTGATTTTACCATTATAATTAAGCATAAGATGATGATGATGTTCTATGGTTCATCCTTCTCATATGATTTCCCTTTTTTTATGTAAGACTACCCAGAGTTCTGGAGTTTTGAGTCATGGTTCATTTGACATACTAGATAGGCACTACATTCTTTATTGAATACTTTTTCTATAGGTTTTCTCTCTGTGTGTTTATGTACACCAGATCACCATGATTCTACAGAAGTCAGTGGGATTTCTGATGTGGACCTGTAAAGAGGATCTTGTCCAACAATACTTGTCAATTTTTTCTTTTGAAAATGCTTTGCAAAGTAATTGCTCCCCTGACAACTAACATAAACCGGTACAGTATGACTGGTAGCTGAGAAAGTAATTCTGTGTATATGTTTTTGGAGAAAAAAGGGAGTTTAGTAGAATGTTGAATCAAAAACTGTGGAATAACAAGCAATGAATAGCTGCTTTGTGGTCCAGTAGACAGAATGCCATAGAAGAAACCAGGAGAATTTGGATCCGTTCCAAATTATGCCTTTCTCATAGTACATTCTTAAGGCAAATTTTATTTCTTTTATGACTTAGATTCTGTATCTCTATCACGCAAATATTAAGGCTTGTCCTCCAACACAAATCAGTCCTAGAAAAAAATTGAAAATATATTTGGGAAATGGTGTTATAAAGAAAAGTCTTGCATGTTTCACATGGCAAAGACTTCTGTTTTGCAAAGCTGATAATACACCTATTTGTAAATTGTTTGTAAATTGATGACAACAGAGTACATACTTGTATTAAAATAATTTATTACTTATTTGATGATCACATATTGTCTAATTGCTACATACATTGTTGATTATATAATAAGATGTTGTCTTCGGTCATCCAGCCCCTCCTACAGGGGTGGAGGTATAATTTCTCTATTTATTATGATAATGTATGTGGTATTTATTAGCTTATCAGATATGATCTGATGCCAGTCCATTTTGCTTTGTTCCTCACAGAGGGTTATCACATCATAGCTTTCTTGACAGATTTATCATAAGCTAAAAGTTGACTGGCAACCTGATCTGTGCTAACTTGTAGTGAACTTTTTTTTTTGCTTTCAGCCTTCTTTTAGAAAAAAGAGGGATGATATTGCTGCCATTATAATTTGGAGAGTCTTGGGGGTGCTAGTTCTGTTACTTCTGCATCAGTTATCCACTGTTTTTTACAAACTCCAAATTCAACTGTGTATTGATGAAGGAATACCAAGAAATACCATTGTGACTAACAGTGCAGTTTTAAAAATTTCAATGAGAGGTACAGAGTGCGTCCAACTGAGATTTCTGTTGTGTGCCTTCCAAGCTCTTAGATTGCTTATGGTGTGGAATACAATAAGTACTTACTAGTGTTCCAGTCTACACTCAGCTGATTGCCCTCTCTGTACTATTGTCTAATGATGTCCTTTCTGAGGCTTTTTGTTGTCTAGAACAGAGAAATATTCACTCTGTAACATTACATTGGTGTTCAAACTTGAGGATGCAATCCAGATATTCATAGCCCTCACTAAGTTTACACTCTGACATTCCATTTTATTTAGCAAGAAAACCTTTTTTTAGTAATGTCCAACATAACAAGAAAACCAAAACATCTCTTAAGATAAAGGAGATTATCTAAATTGACATCTAGTGATGGGGTCTGCACGTATGTGAGTGGAATTGGCAAATGAACAACACATTGCAGAATGAGCGTGTGTGTGTGCACCCATGAACAACAAACTAGCTAGAGTCTAATTACAGGGAATGACAAGAATATACAGAGTTTTCTACAACAGCAGAATATTATAAATAATCTTTCTTGTGCTGCCTTCCTTACATCCTTACTTTTTCCTGCTCTCATTGCTTTAGTACCTACCAGGCATATGAAGTGCACAGTGCAGTCACTAGAGTGACACAATTTCACACCACCGTGATGCGTTGGAAATACAGTCCGGGTCCTGGAACCCTGTGTCTGGTCAAGGGGCCCTACAAGTAAGTCCATCTGCACACATGTGCTGGGGCACTGAGGTGCATGTCAAGGCCTTGCACCTCTCTGAAGCCCAGTGCAGACTGAGGCCTCCATCCTCCTACAACTGAAACACTGGAGTTTGCGTTAAGATCTTGAGCCACTTCGGAAAATTTCAGAATCTTTTCCTAAAATATTTGACAGACCTCTTCCCTTCAAAATGGCCAAAAACTTAATGGCAAGCTTGTGGCATGTTTTTTTGTATGTTACTGATTTTTAAAATTTTGAGGAGATTTGATTGCTTGCCGTTAGTTCCATAAATTGCCTGATATAGGAGTTTTCTTCCCTGGTGTACTCTGGTTACTCTAATCAGCAAGGAGAGTGAAAGCCCTTGAAAAGAATGACCTTCCTGGGAATCATCCAAGAGAAAGAATATAACCTCCTGGCTTTAGTGAGAGAGAATTTTCATATTTTGCTCTGCTGTAATGCTTTGCTTACTAGATTCTGCTGTGATAAAAAACCCAACAATAACAAAACCCCACCAAGCCACCAAAACCAAGGCTCCCCCCCACTGGGACTTGATTGAGTAGGGTCTCTTGGAAGCTGGCATACTGAAGTTGTTTCTGTCCTGTGTACTGCAGGGTGCCAGCAAGATTGCAGTGTCTTTTTGTGAAATGGCACCAGGCTAGAGTTATGAGCAGTGCTTATCTGCTCGTGGTGGGCAACTAGGGGATGAATCTGGATGACCTGTTGGGTAAAAAAACCTACCGAATACTCTTCTGACTAGTGTTAGGTGTTTTATTTGTAATGTACTTTGATGTGTAGTTTATCAGGTCTGGCTCATTACAAATGCCCATGTGTTGTCTATGTCCTTATTGCAGTTTGAATGTTTTTGATTTCTTCCTCCTTGTTCTCTCAGTGTAACAGATAATAGGAATCAGTAATACTTGAAATACACTGATCTGTGGCTTCCTGGTGAGCAATAAGATGAGTCACCAGTAACTAAACCAAACAACCATTACATCCCTGGATTAAAATTTGTTCCTCTCAGTCTAATTCTTCAAATAGCTGCTTTCCCAGGTGGCTTCCTCCCTATCAGTGTGGCACGTCTTGCAGACTGCCAAACTGGGGAAGAACAAGTGATAGCAGTTACAGCACGAGTAACAAGCCTGGAAAAGGGGCCCACCAGGGATGGATTTGGACACTCAGACCAAGTGCTTCACTAGGCTGTGTATCTCCTACCATATTGAATAGCATTATTGGGCCAAATATTTATTACAGAGCCAGCAGAGAACCTGTCTACCAGGTTTCCTTGGTTCTTGCATTGGAGTTCTGGACATGGCAAGAATAAGTTATGCTCCTGTTGTTTAGCTACATCCTTAGGAACACAGCACCTTGCTGTCTACCAGTAAGATTGAAGTAATTTTTAGTATCAGATAAATTGTAAGGTAGTAAAAAACCCAACAGTCCAAATATTAACTATTCCTATGTTTAGAGAGGAAGATAAATAATGTAAATCACGCACAGTTCCTCCTGCACCGTAAATCCATTATAAGAACTTTCACTGGTTTATCTGGGAAATAAACTGTCAGGATGCCTGCGCAACCTCATGGATCCGAGAACCCAATGTCATCATACTGTCATTATGGCTTTTGCTGAAGAGGTTTTGTGGGTTTTTTAAAGATAAGTTTCTTCATATAACCAAACTCTCCTGGGATTCTCTTTAGAATGAAACCTCTACAGAATTCCCAAGGTCACCTATAACTTTTTCAGGGAAAAAAATGTTAACAATCCCCTTTAACCGTCTCTCTAAGCTTCAGAAATGCTGATGTTCTTCAGAGATGTTTCACTGGAGCAAGATAGTGAACAGAATCTTTAATGGTATTTTTAGTGATTAAAAGGTAAGGGAATTTGTATATCTGGAGAATTATTGTCCCCTGGCAGGTCCCAGTGTATTAGGTTGCAGCTTGTCTCTTCCGCTGATATCTTGGATAGGAAAAAGAGTACCAGGAGTATAGAGTGTTCTCGGCATTTCACTGTCCAGACGTGGATCTATGCAAAATACTTTCTGATCATGTGTGTGAGTCAATGCATTTTCACCAGTTTTTGCTGCCCTCTTCCTACATGCCCAAAATGACCCAAATTGCTGCCAGGAAAACTTTTTCACTTGAGAGGTATTGCACAGAAGTAATTTGTTACTTGGTAGGTGATTCTGTTATGCTTTACAAAGTTTTCTGTGGGTTAGGATATTCATATGCATGTGGCAGAAGTGAATGACTTCTGGTCTTCTTTAAGAAGTCATTGAAGGGAGCACAGCTGAAGCATATAAGACTCTTTTTGTTGTGAAGCATATACAGATTAGCAGGGCACTCTTGAAAATAGAGCGCATGACTCTTGATGGCTAAATACAAAGCAAATTTGAAATCAAGTTTTCTCAATTGATTAGACTATAAATAAATACATTATAAATACAACCAACCCTGTGACTTTTTGATAATTTGTGCAACTTTCAGGACAAGTAGCCCAAATATATTATCCACATTACTGGAAGCTCCTCCTTTCTGTAGTGTTTGATGTTCCTTTGGCTCTTGTGGCTTAATCCAAAATATATTTGCCAAAATTGTCTTTGACTGTCTGTTTTTCTGTTTTGGGTCTACTTTGGTACTTCCCCGTTTCCAGTCACATGTCATGACCCACACTACCAACTTCAGGTCATCACCTCCTCCATCTTCATAGCCTGGTGCTCTGAATTCTGGGTTGGCAGATTCTTGGCTCCTTCAAGCAAACTTACATCTTCCTTCCAACTTGCAGCTAGGGAGAGTTAAGGCAAAAAGGGAAACAAGCATGCCTGAGTCAAACATGCACATGTTTAAAGTTAGCAACCTTTACAGTTCTCCATGTTACCTAGTCCCTGCTGTTTCTCCTCTTCATTCCCAGGGTCACAGGTGTAAGTGGGAAGGGGAAAGTCTTTTAGAGTGCATTGTGGATATGAGTTTGGACTGAGGCTGACGCTCTAAATTAACAGAAATCACAGAATGGGTTAGGTTGGAAGGGACCACAGTAGGTTATCTGGTGCAACCTCCCTGCTCAGGCAGGGTCATTCTAGAACACATTGCAGAGGATTGTGTCCAGATGGTTCTTGAGCGTCTCTAGCGAAGGAGACTCCGCAACCTCTTTGGGCAGTCTATTTCAGTGCTCCCAGAAACAGGGAATTTTTTTCAGTGAGAATTCTGTGTGTAAATATTCCTTCATTTAAACATGTAATCGCAGCTTTGGTTGTTACGCTTGTTCCCGAGTGGCCTGGCATAGCTGAGATTAAGGTGTCCGTTTTACTGGATGATCCATACCGCAGCCGCGCATGATAAAGGATGTCAACAGGAAGAAGGGGAGGCGACGGCTGGAGAATGCTTGCTGGGTCAGTGCAGGCCTGCGTTACTGAGCCCGAAATGGACAGCGTCTGCATGTGAACACAGGCAGGGCAGAAGCTGCCTTGGGTTCGTGCCTGCTGGGCTGTGACGTGAACTGGGTTTTCCTGTCTTGCAACATTTTTTGAGATGTCAAAAAATGTCTCATTCTGCATGGGACAAAGTGTACTTCTTTTGCTCCCCCCACCTCATGCTGGTCCCTACCTTTACAGAGGTGTGGGGGCAAGGGCTGCCTGCAGGCTGGTGGGTGCGTGGCGCGCCTGCCCCGCGCGTTCTGGGGGCACGGGCGGGCCGGGGACTGCCCCTTCGCCGGGAGTTCCCCTTGGCCTGTGCCCTCTCTGCATGCCCAGTGAGTGCCGGGCTGGGAGCCCGTGTGGCAGGAGCGGCGCTGTTCCCGCAGCAGTGGCAGCAGCTCGGAGTCAGAATCTCAGCATTGTTAGGGTTGGAAGGGACCTCTGGAGATCATCTGGTCCCACCCCCCTGACAAGAGAGGGTCACCTAGAGCAGGTTAAACAGGAACGTGTCAAGGTGGGTTTTCAGTGTCTTCGGAGAGGGAGACTCCATGACCTCCCTGGGTAGCGCGTTCCAGTGCCCTGCCATCGTCTAAGGATGACGTTCTTCATGTTGAGGTGAAACTTCTTGTGTTTTAGTTTATGACGGTTGTTCCTCATCCTGTCACAAAGGGCACCACCAAAAAGAGTGTGCACCATCCTCTTGGCATCCAGCTTTGAGATATTTATATGCTTGAATGAGATCTCCTCTGTCTTATCCCTAGTTTGAACAATCCCAGCTCCTGCAGTCCCTCCTCATGAGAGAGATGCTCCACACCCCCATCGTCTTTGTGGCCCTCCACTGGACCTTCTCTAGCAGCTCCTTGTATTTCTTGCCCAGGACTGGACACAGTACTCCAGCTGTGTCCTCCCTAGGGCCAAGGGAGAGGGTTACCCCCTTGACCTGCTGTCCACACTTTTTCCCGATGCACCCCACGACACAATTTGCCCTCTTGGCAGCACGGGCAGGCACACCGCCGGGTCACGGTCAGCTTGCCATCCACCAAGACTCCCGGATCCTTCTCAGCAGAGCTTCTCTCTAGTAGGTCGGCCCTCAGCCTGTCCCTGGCACTTGGAGTTATTCCTCCCCAGCTGCAGGACCCTACCGTTGTCCCTGTTGAACCTCACTAGGTTTCTCTCCCCGAAGGAGAATCCCCGCCGGAATTTCGGGCGCCCCCCCGGCGCCGTCGGCGGCCGGTCTCGGTGCCGGTGTCGGAGCACATCCGCCCGGCAGGTGTCAGTGTGGGCTGCGGGGCCGGGCGGGAGCGCCGCCTCCCCTCCCCCGCTCCCTGCCGCCCCCCCGCCGGCGG
>VXBA01003853.1:30927-207023 GCA_013399895.1 Serilophus lunatus
TGTGGCAGCTCGGGATCAGCCCGGGAGCGGGGGTCCTGCCTGGCTCCAAGGGGACCCTGGCGGGGATGCCCGGCCGTGGTGCGCGCCCAGCGCCGGGCGGGCAACTTTGACGGGAAGGCAAAGCAGCAGTGCGGCTGCGGGGCTCACGCACCAGTGACCTATATTTAATGAAGTGCCTTTTTTTCCCTGAAAAAAAAAAAAAAGTTTATTAGCAGAAGTCTAGCTTTGGCTGTCTTGTATCAGACGCCTGCCTGCATTGTTAGCACTGAATATGTGCATCGCAAATTTCTGAATGGTGTGCCAGGTTTTCCATCATGTAGGTGGGTAGGAAATTATGCGTAGGTTATGGTTTGATGCTTGCTGAAGAGGCAAACACACCGTTGTGTGTAGGTTTAAGTTTGCTAAAGAACAAACAGGAAACAGGTAAAATGCAAAAGTAACTTGTGTTTTCTTAGGAGATCTTAACACCTAGAATGATACAGATGTTACTGGGATTCAGAACCTTTTCTGAATAGCAAATAGTGATTGTTCAAGAGAGCAGAAATCTGGTGAAAAAATTTATATGGTGTTAGAAGTAGCGTTTGGTATTATAAAAGTTTGCTGATCTAAATCATGGGCATCTTTTGTCAGGTTGACAAGCTCTATTAAGGGGTTTGTCTGTGCTTTTGAACAAAAAAATTCCTGCATTACAACGTTTGTGGACTGGAAAGGTGCACCATGTAGCTCAAAGAGTGAAATGTCTGCAGCACTGTACATCTGAGGCTAGCCAAAAAGGAAGAGAGTTTTTGCCAGGAAGAAAGCCTGAGGGGCAATTAACTGCTAGTCATAGATGAGGTAAGAACATAGATGCTGCGTAAATGTGGGCAATGTTCCTTGGTAGTCCTTCAACCCCTGGGTATGCTGGTTAGACAAAACTTCTATTCCGCCTTCCAATTTAATTTCTAGGATAATGTTTTGGGAAACCTATTCTTTGCAATGATCCAGAGCTGTTTAAAAAACAGACGGTGCACTGTCGAGTAGAACTAAATTACTGTGTGTGGTGCACACGTGTTTGGTTCCACTAATGAGCATATAAATATTATGACTTCATGGCTGTAAGTGAAAGGGGAAGTTTTGCTGGAAAACCAGGGCACTGGTGGGAAGCAGCCTAATCAACATCCCCTTGCCCACATCAGCTGAGATAGCGATGGTACACTCAACGTCTGCACTGGTGTTTTAGCACCAGGTATTAAGTTACTGTGACACATAAAGTGACCGGCACGATGAGAACTCCAATTGGAGTGTGTCAACCATACACAGTTATGTATAGAAGCAGAAACACATCTTTTTTTTGGTATAATCTGTGTTTATAACAGCATATTTAGTTCTGACTCAGGTGTGTGAGGATTGTTGTTGCATACACATATTCTCCAGTAAATTCAGGTGCCAGTGTGGGCCCAAATGGTGATCTGTGTGTAACGCAGACTGAGTTAAGAATGTGGAACAGTGTATTTCAGACCATTGGTTTTTTTTAACTGAAACGTTACAGGCACTGGGCAGCGTCTGACTGATGAAGTTTGAATTCAGTCTACAGCATGTTAGACTTGTTACAACAACTTGTGAAAGTAGAAGGAAGCTGAGATTAAAGACTGAGGTGCAGTTGTATTAAGTTTGGTAAGATTAAAACTACTGAACAGTAGCTTAACCTAAGAATATAGAACTAACCTATCCCTTTGTTATTTTTAAGTAGATAAAATGGTATTTTTTTGCATAGGATGTTAAGGTGAGACCTGAAAAGATGAGTCATTATTAGTTTTCTTTGCATTGAAGGTGTACTTTTGCAGGGTGGAGTGGGGGGAACAGGGAAAGAGAAGTTTTCTCTCTGATTTTCTTGACCAAAATTTAGTTCTCTTTTTCACAGCTGCCTTGCAGTGGCTGCTTCCCTTCCACCAAGAACTAGTTACATGTCAGTGACACCATCTGAAATAATTTGGAGTATTTTCAGGACACAATGTGCTAGAAAGAAGTACGTTATAATTGAAATAACAGAGAAGTACCTTGAAAGTAATTTAACTTATTATAATCTCAAAGAGAAATGAAGTGTTAAAAAAAAGCATGTCGGCCCAACAACTCTTACATCAGGAATCATGGTTGTTGCATTCAACTTGCGAGTGGTCTTGGAAAAGTTTTTTGTTCTGTCTGGTTTCTGATGGTTCCAAACAGCTCCCTGCCAGTGACTTGCCAGTTACGGAATGCAAATCCTTCTAGGAGTTTAGAGATGAATTTTTCTGCAGATTGGTTCTGTGGTAACCGTGAAATTCTTCAATGGCACCAGGCTAGTATCAGCTGCTCGTTAAAGGCACTGATGCCAGAACAGTGGTGCATCAGTCGCTGGGAATCCAACCCTGTAGTGAAATGATTCATACATATACATTTTCTTTTCTCAGTTGACAGCTATTTTTAAGAATAGCTGTCTTGCCTAGAAGGTTGATATCTAAGCAAAGGCAGCCTAGATAGCTAAAAATTTCTTTCACACCAAACATAATCTTAGTACACTAAAACATTTAAATGGAATTGATTTTAATTGATTCTTGCTGAATCTCTGGTTCTAATTGGTCATTATAAGGGGATCATGGCGTTCTGGAGCTGATGTCGAGAAGTCAGCAATTTTTTGCACAAAGATGATGAGTTTGAAGTTAATGTCAGTTTGAAGCAATTTAGAGTAATAATGGATAGTGATATCTACATGATAGCAAATTACCTAGATAACTTGTTGAAATGGATCGGACTCTCTGGGTGTACAAGCCTGAAGAAACAGTCTTGAAGTGACACGTTTGTCCAGCGTACTTTAACTTTCTCTATGTGCTGCACAGATGGAATATTCCAGTGAAGGAAAACTTACGGACCTTTAATTTTTTTCCGTTATGTTCTTCTGAACCTCATCTTTGAAAAAGAAATTGATTTCTTTCTTTTAGAGAGGGGTTTTATTTGCTTACTTCTGAGACTGTCAGTTGAATGATAGTTACTGTAAGGGGACAGCAGTGGAAAGAATGCTTGTAGGTGAATAAGAGTGAGCACAACACTACAGCGTGTTCTGTATTTCATGCTGGCAAAATGTCTCAGTATTCATCATCTATATTTATTTAATATATGCATTTCAGTAGCGTATGCCTTGATTTAGCATATTTGGAATATGCTAAATTTAGATGCATTTTACTAAATGCTTTCTCTTATTGTTTGGTTAAGCAATGGAAATTTTCAAGCACCTATATCATCATTCATCATCACTCAGTGTAATATTGGGTAAATTTAATCTTCCTGATTAAGATTATTTTGGTCACAAGAGATAAGGGACTGCAAATGAATAATTTTCTTGACGTCGTGTTGTGTCTGTGTTGTTCATATCTGCTGTTTTTTTCTTTAAAATCCTCCTACAGACATCGTTCTGACCTTTTAAACTGCATTTGAGTGATCTTGCTCTACATCAAACTTTTCTTTCAGGTAGGAGACAGAAATTAAGAAGAATGTAAATGCATTTTATCTTCTTCTTGCCAATGGAGAGTTTTCCTAGGTTTGAAGTAAGTTTTCTTTGTGCCAAATGGTTGACTTTTCTAGAATAAAATCTCTCTAGGGTATGCAAAAAGTCCTCTGGTTAATATATTGGCATTCCCAGAACCCACTAAAAGTTAGGCAGGTTGCCAGACACCACTTAATGAGGATGCTGAATGTCTGGCACAAATCTGCATGAAAACCAGCAAAGGAGCTGGGGGTGGAAGTGCATGTGGTGGGGAAAGGGCTGGGAAGGCGTCACATCCACACCCATAAATTATTTTTTAATGTCTTCATTTTGCAGAGAAACTGATCAGAAATCCTTACCACAGGATTTTGAAAACTCACTGGGGGCAGGAGTCTGGATGCTTCAAATTGAGGGAGCTGTGTTCTCATAGAAATAGTTGTATTAGGAAAGCAGTTTATGAGTTTGGGGGGGTTAGTTTTTGAGGAGAGCATCAAAGAGCATGGGAAATTATAATGGTCTTATGTTTTATTATCTGCTAAAGCTGAAAAGCATTTGAAAATGTTGTTAGAAAATTTGGGGGACAATAGAAGTCAGTGATTGCCAGAATCCACACAGAAAGACTGTTAAAGTTACATGGCAGAGATAAATGAACCACTGCTGCTAGAACACTTTTGCTCAGTGTAAACCTGTGGTGTGGACTCTGCCTGTTGCCATGTGCTTATGTTTTCTTACATGTTAAGTAGAATTGCATGTGTAGTTGACTCTCTGATGGCTAGATAACTGCTAAAAGAATCGCTTATACACCAAGATGAGGCATTTTTCAGTAACAGTGCCATTAAAAACAGAATATATTGGTTTGTGCTGAATCAGATGTTTAGTCTTAAAGGTTGAAACCGACAGAGAAAACTTCGTTTTCAGATGGTCAATGCACAAACATTTTCAGCATTTTTTTCCCAGGCTTTAGTCTCTCTCCTACTCAGCCAAAAAAAAATTAGTCCTCTATAGACAAATTTATAAATAGACATTTGGTTGGTAGGCATGACTGAAAATATTTTTTTAATCCAAAATAATTCAAATAGGAGGTTTTTTGCACGTGCCTGATTTTGGAAATGTGTATGTTTATTATTGCTTTTCAGTACACGTTTCAGTCGTGTTTTACCATTTTAGAGAACTCCTCCTCTTTAGAGGAATTTTACTCAGTAGGATGATGGCACTTACTTGATTACTGTTGGGTAGTACTAAATCGAAACCCAGATGCTCCTGTTTTATTTTGTTTGGTTTCACTAAGATGAGTTGACATGAAAATGTTCAAGTAATTGAACTTGAGTGGTTGTTGCACTGGATTAAAGGACAAGTGTACTTTGCCACTTGTATGGGGATCTTTGCAAAGTTTTACCTGTGTTGACACTTCTGCCTAGCTGTCTATAGGACAAGGCAAACAAGTGATGAGAGTGGTGGAATTTGTATCCACATTTCTAAACTAGTATGTGTTTCAGATTAGTTCTAAAGGGCAGGACAGTATTACCTAGAAAAGATACACAGTTCAAATGCTGGACGTGAGAATGGGGTGGGTTGATGAAGCGTCTGTAGGATGTCATTGTATTTCCATCTCCTGGTGTTCTTGATTTCTTCCCTGCGAAACACCTTTTTGTGGAAAACTGATAATAAATCTACTGCTGAAAAAAGGTAGTGACGGTAGTGAACTTGTGTTGCCTGTAAAAGATGAATTTGGAGATTTCAGTTCTTTCTGAGTTCAGTATTTCGTTTAGTTCCTGTGTTCTGAAATTGTGAAAGGTGTACTGACCTTTGGGGAAGATGTGCTTATTTGCATGTCTGTGTGATAAATATCTTGAGGCTTGTATGATTCTGTCATAACCTTTGACCACTGAGTGTATTTAAGTTGTGACTTTAGAGGACAGTTGAAAATTCCATTATAATTTCTGTTAGAACAAATGTTAAGGCTTCATAAAGTAGTATTTAAAATCTCCCACGTTGAGAAGAGACTGGAAAACAGTGTTTTCTTCTGGATAAATCTTGAAATTTACTCAGAATTCTAAAATAATTGTTGACTCATATGCCTAGTATTATCTAGCATATGCAAGTATAAGGCTACCATGTTGTCTTTAATTTTCAGCACCAAGCATCTTCAAACAGTACTCGTTTAAGCACAAGTTCCACTCTTCTTGATTTCAAAGATTATTGGAAGGAAAATGTGTGGTTAATTTTTAATTACCTCTTTATGTTGTGTGGTTGAGCCTATTATTTTGTTTTTTCACACCTGTAACCTACTTGTTCTCCGTTTCATTGAGAGAAAGGAGGGGGCAGTCTGTGACTGAGATATGAAGCAATCTCTTTAACAGCCGCCTTCTTCCACAGAGACTTTCATGAAATTTTTACTGTGCATTAATTAAGAGTGATCCATTATTACTTTGGGCTTGTAAACACCTTTAAACATTCCATTAGGTGTTAATGACACATGAAGCAAGAATTAGTATGAATTTCTTGGTCTTGTATCTAGTAGGGATGTACTTAGTATGTGTAATTGCTTGAATGTAAAAGTGTTTCTTAAACAGTTGGGTGTAAATGGTGTTGCTTCATTTTCTGCTTTTGCTTAACCATTAGTTATTGAGTCAGGTGATGCTGACTTGTAGAGTGTATTTTGGCCTGCATTATATAGAATGTCAGCCGGATGTTTGCCATGGTTTACTTGGGATTTTTGTAAGACAAAAGTGAGTTGCCTGGCTTCTGCCCTATGGGTCAGAATTAAGGAGCACAGCAGAAGGTGTGGGAGAGGAAATGTGAGGAACGCTTATAAACGACTTAATCTCTGTAACCGTTGAACTGGCACATTCTGTGAAATACCAAATTAGTGTGTGTTCTTCCCTTACAATTTCACCTCAATGGATGACTTAGTGGGTTTTGCTTAACTAGAGTTCATCAAAAATGAACTGAACATTTGTAAAAATGCATGCAGATAAGATTCAGTACTCCTAAGTTAAAGATTGCATATGGAAGCTAGTCTTGGGCTGACTGATAGCCTCTGTTGGCCAGTGCAGTTCATGTGTAGGTGTTTTGTTTTACAACAGGTTTGTGTTGACTATAATTCCTCACCAAACTTTTATGGGTGCTGGAAGTGAAGAGGAATATTCTGTGAATATTTCCGACACAGATTTTTTCTGGTTTTGTAACCTTCTCACATGACTTTTTGCAAGTACCACATCTTCACTTAAAATGTCTTAAAGTATGAGTTATCCCTATTTAGCTGGGAAGCCTCTAACATGTGACCCATCTATCCAGTTGTGCTGGTTTAAGGTGGGAAAAATTAACCGCATTTAAGAGCGATTACAAGTCAGAAGTACAATTTACTAAAAAGATCGCAATACATACATTGATAAAAAAGAAAACTGGTTTTAACCTACAGTGACAGAGTATAACCCAGCATCCTGGGACAAGAACAGCACAATGCTTGTCAGCTCCTGTGCTGAGCACTGTGAGCTCTGCCTGGGTGCAAAGCAGAAGGGAAGGAAACCTGTTGGTCAGGATGATGGTCACAGTTCTATCGAAGTAATGATTGCAGTCTCCTTGAGAGTGGCAGTCACAGTCCTGTTGAAGTTCCGTTCCTCCTCTGGATCCAGTGAGTGGTACCAAATGTCCAAAACTCGTATATGTGCTCAGGTGAGAATGCCCAGTACCTCTCCCAGGGCGGGGAGTTTCACAATGGGTGGTTTAACTCTGTAAGTCATGGTATATTTTTGGAATCTCTGTTGGTCTAGGTCATTGCAACTGCCTATTATGCCCGTGCAGTCGGGTCCATGATGGCCCATTAGCAGAGAGAACCCCTCCAGCTGCGTGTGAAGGTGTTAAAGCCTCCCCAGCGGGGAGTTATCATAGCTGAGTCATTGATGTGAAAAGAAACACTCCCCTGCCTCCCAGGATTTGTCTCTTTCCGTATCTTTTGTGGCCTGAGGTGTCAGGTATGCCCTGGGCGGCTGCTACAGATGACTCACTATTAACAGTACATCAGAAATGGCATAGAGGGTGTAGAACACATGCATTTGGTTATACCCATGTAGTGATGAGCTGGTGTTGGCCTCTCTAACTAGGACACCAATTAAAGCAGCTTGCATAATGTTGAATACAGGTACTGTTTGGTGGCTACTTTTACATAGCTTATAATAATAATTGGTGTTTTTTTAAAAGCTACCATCTGTTGATGAACAGAAATACTGCCAATGTTTGTCAAATGTGTGCTTTATCTGACCTGTTCTGCTTAACACCTTATGGCAAAGCTTTTTCATAAAAGCAATTTACAAATTTTTTTATTCTTAAGGTATGTTATTAGATTGATAACAACGGTGGTATAACTTTTTAGTTTAAGGGTTAATGTAGACCTCTCTTGAGTTGCAAGAGGAAGTCACCTGCAGTGGGTGTACAGATGAGGATTCCGACTCACAGCTGTAGGTGAAAATCACTACTCTGTTTTAATGATCTTTATAGCCTTTTGATGAAAACACCTGAAATAATGCAGATTTTCTACAGCAGAAGGCTCCAGTGATATGTAAACTGGTCTTTTTCTCAGGGATGGTGGCTAGGCAGTAATAAATTTCAAGAAATAAATATCACAGTGCTGATGTGTGTTATTGCTGATAATGCACAGTAATGAGTTAAATAATGTTTGGTTAATGATTCTTAATTTTGTTTGAAATGACCTAAAAGTGTAGCAAACCAAAAGGTTTATTACTAAAAGAAATACAGAGGGGGATAAGAGGTCCTCTGTAGTTTGGAGAGTGGGAGTTAGGCGTGTAAGGTATTCTGAAAGTGTGTCTTGAAATTTTGAGTCCCGTCTTCAACTGAATATGCAATGAATATGCAACCAGCAACAGACTCTGGCTTTTCCCATTCCCTGTTTACCCCTGAGTATTGTTAGAGGTTGCAGATAAAAGCCTTTAATCATGTCTACATGGAGACACTAGAGCAAATCACTTGAAGTGTTGAGTCAGGATGTATATGTTAAAGTATGTTGAACTTGTGTGTGAATGTTCTGATGAATGTAGAACAGTCTCATATATTTAGTTTGAATGAATCAAAGGTCATTTTACATCTGATGGAGAGCATAATTTAGAACATGAATTAAATTACAGTGATCTAAAACTGTCAGTGAATGAATAGGAGGCTCCTGATATAGATGTTTACCAAGCTGTAACTTCAGAGTTTTAAACTGTACCTGATTTATCACAGTTTTCCCAACAACAAAAATCACTTGGTATTGATCAGTTTTCATGATACTGCTATTAAGAGGCATCTTAAATGGAGCTAATTGCCAACTTTCAAGTGAATGTAATTTATTCAGAAAATGACAGTTCATTGATATTGGGCTGTTTCATTGCAAATATTTTAAATCTGACAAAGTCTGAAATCAAAATAAGACGCAACCTCTCTTTGATGCCCAGTGAGCTTGGTTTGGCCAGAGGCCTGGTGTTTTCAGGGGCCTCGTTGCAGAGCTAAGTTGCCCAGGATCCCACTTTGTGACCAGGGACGCTGTGTTTCTAGGAACATGTGGTTTCATTGTGTCTCCTGCAAGAGAAGTCTGCTGCAAAGTCAAGGGCTGAAGAAACCCCTGTGGACTTGATTCACATTTGGTGACCTGCAGTGATCCTCTGTATCTACCTTTGGAAACTGACAGTCTTTTAAAGATCAAAACTAAGAAAAAAAATAGGTTTTATTTGACAGTTGTAAAACTGAAGTCTTCAGATGGTGGGCAATGAGGAAGTTTATGGGTTTGTCTGCTTTGAGACAGATTAATAATATTGGAAAATATCTTGCAGCCTAGAAACCGTCTGGTTCTACTCAGAGCTGTATTTGATTATGCTTTTGTGGATGCCAATTAATATCCCTCCTCCCCTTTCTTTTCAATCTGGAGTTCATCTGATGGAATACCTCGGGAGAACCCAAACCTCTGTTGCCTAAAGTCTTTAATTTACTCTTTGTTGTGGCAGCTCTGACCACAGAGGCTTGTAAGTTGCAGTTCCTTGTGTCTTGAATAGGAAGACTTATGTAAAGGAAAGAATATCCTGAAGCTTTTATATTCCAACACATTAAAATGAACAGTGAAGCATATATTTTTCACTGTTCTGAGAAAGGAGATAGTTGTCATCTGTTTTTCTGTTTTTGTTCAGCTGAATTTGCCTCCCAGAGGGAGCTGTGTTGCAGAGAAGAGGAACTGTCCAGTTGAAGTAATAGCAGATGCAGTACACATAGCTGGAAGTTCTGTTTCTACTTGCACTCTTTTGTAAGTGACCCCTACAAAACTGAGAATTTTCCTGGGCATTGCTCTTGAGCTCCATGATGTGATGCAGGTAGAGATTAGGAAGAGGCTACCCGTGTCTCTTTATTTATAGGTATTTTGTTTCATAAGATGATACAAGGATTTCTGTGTTCTCCCTGTAACAGAAACCTGAAGTTTCAATTAGTCGGGACGATAAGTCACACTAAAAGCTGTGAAGGAAATCTTGGGAGAAATGCTTCATTTCAATGCACTGACATTGTTTTATGGTTGAAGATGCTGAAACCATAGTTGTCTATTAAAAAAAAATTGCAGGCATGTGAGTTCTATAGTAGCTGTTGTACATTTAGCTGATTCTTCCAAGATGTTTGTGTGCTTGTTAAGATTATAGTCACTGCAGTAGAGGTAGACAAATGTTAGCATCTTATGCATCTCCCCAACTCATGAATGTAGAGAATTCCTGATGTATTCTCAGAGTTGTTGAGCTGATTTGGTTTTGGAATTGAAAAGTTTTGTCACAGAGTTATAATAACCTCAAAGATGTAACTTTCTTGGTTTACATGGTATATCAGGTATTAGAGACAAGAGAAAATAAGCAGTAAGTCCTCTTCTGGACATCTTGAGTCTTATATTTGGGTGAGTAGAAGAGTTAAATTCTTAGTGGAATAAAGGATAGTCTCCTCTCAAAGTGTTAAAGTGTCAAAAGAGTATTTTTTCCTGCTTCTGACCTTGATTTGTAAAATGCAGCATAGTATCTTTGGGTACTTGAGATGTTCTTAGGTATCCCTGAGACTTAGAAAAAAATCAAATGCTGTATGCAGCTGGCTCTGTTATCTCCCAATCTCCCACATATTTCTGCTAGTTTTCCTGTTGCTCCTGTGGTTAGACTTCTCTTGGTTTTTTTTTTTTTTTAGGTAGTCCTTCAGGGTACAGACATTTCAGAGATGTCATGCATCTGTAATGTCTAAATGGCTTCCTCTTCTTGGCTTTCCCCTTCCACACCAATCAAGAAATTCCAGATGGAAGCTCTGGAAGCTCGTTGGTGTCAGTAACAGCTGCAAAGCAAATAATTTTTTGCTTCCTTAAAGCTGTAATATGTGTAGCTCCATATATGTAGTTATTATATACATTTACATTAAGGATCTTCCGATCTTTGAAGTTTCTTCAAGGATCTTCTAATCATTCTTGATACAGCATTTTACCCTATTGTGTGTTCCTGGTTAGAAATAGCTTCTTTCAACATAAAGAAGTTAAGATATTCTGTTGTAAATTTGATTTTTAGGAAGTCTGGATATTTTAGAGTCCTGTGTTGTGATTCAAAAATTGTGCTCCGTTCTTTCATCTCTAGGATTTATAATAAGGTGTCAGCAATGATCTAGTCCATCTGGGAGCTTGCATCAATGCTTGGGAGAGCCATATGTGTCTGCCTCAAACAAGGCTATAGAAAAGTGTTCCACTAGCAACCAAGATGTCATCCATCTGCTAGACAATCCTGTAGCTAGTTAGCTTAATGACGTATTTATTTGACTAGGTGTTTCTGCATAGCAGACTCCGGCTTTCCTCCCTGTTCAAATTAATACCAAAACCTCTGTGCTCTGGAGGAAAAAAAACCCCGCCTGTTCTGGAGATTGTCAGGAAGTTTGTGGTTTGATGGGTTTGGTCTATTTATCTGCCTCAGGATGCTGCACTCCCAAATTCCAAGTGAGCACATTGTTAGGAGATCGCTCCAGCCTTCCTGTGTGGGGAGGCCGTGCAGTGCAGGTGTCTGGTGACAGAGGGATTGCAGACTGGACACAAGGCCTGGGTGACCTTAGATGCATGTAGAAATCCAATCATGCTGCTACTACTTTAGGGTATTATTTTAGCACACGGAGCTGCGTGAGGATTTCCTCCTGCAGTGGTCAGAGCTTGAATTCTCATAGTAAACATTTTGCCCAGCTACACAGAATAAGCCAGGTGATTGTTTCACTCGGTGACTTAATGGGAAATGTTTATGCAAGATTAATGGGTTCACCATCTTCAACATACTACACCTTCTAGATATTTTTATTCTCAGATTGTGCCACATAGTAAGAGCATCAGGAATTGTGCTGGAAATGTACCGTGGAAAGCACAGGTCTCTAAACTTCAGATACTCCATCTTCTTACTGTGGTAAAATAGGGCACATTGGGACTGACTGGCATCGATTTCTTATTTTCCAGACACTCTATCCTACTGTTTTGCCAAGGAGGCCAAGTCACTGTTGCAAATTCTAGGCTGATCTGATTTTTGATCTGTCTGTGAGTCAGTGTTGAGTTGAGAAGGGGAAAAAACAATGGGAGAAATGCAAATTTAGATAAAAAGAATGTTTTATGTTAATGGCAATTATAAAATAGCAGATGTGTATGCAAATACTTAGTGAACTTCAAGGGAAAAAAAAGAAAAATCGGTACTCAATGCTGGTCCTAAATAAGGCTGAGAAACCGATTGCAAACATGGCACAGAAAAAAATTCATTTTTTAGGCTGTACACTAGAGGCCCCTCTTCTTACAGGTGTAAAACTTTTTTTTTTGTGAGCATACTGTCACTTCTAAACTGAAAAAGTAGGTGAAAGTAAAATCAGGACAATTCCATGGAGGGGTGTAGAGATTGAAGAGGTGAACTGTACTCACTCTTGCTTCATCTTCTAATGCTACAAAGAGAATTGTAGAATAATTCAGGTCAGAAGGAACCTTCTGGAGTTCCAGTCCAACATGCAGTAATGGGACTGAAGCTTTTCTGAATAAATACTTTTGCATCTTTGAAATTTTAATATGCAAAGCTCATTTTTTTCATATGTTTTGAATTGCTTGTGTTTGGACAGACATGCAGCAAAGGCCAAGTAGAAGAAAATAAAATATGAAAAAAGATGAAATTCTAAAGATACTAAGTAAGTGCCAAAAAAGAGCAAAGGTGACAAAAACTCTAGTTGCAAGTGGAAGGGAGTGACCCTCTCATGAGTAACTGTAAACCGTTGCACGTGTTAAAGTAAGTGAGACTTATTTCCTTGAGATGTTCTAAATATTTAGTAAAGAATGTTGCAGTTTACCTTCTGAGAAGGGAAAGAGCTTCATTGATATGAATTTATGTATATTTGTTTGTATTCCTTTTGTCACAGGGCTACTATCTGTTGTTAAAATAAAATAAAAGCACCTTTTCCACATCAAAACAAATAAAAACATAGAAGTCCTCTCAGAGGTAACTCCAATGAACCAAAATAACTTTGAGTAAGCTTTTGGATAGAAAAAGATTTTTTCATCTTGCTGGAAAGCTTACATGGTCAAAACCCGATTGTTTTAAAACACAACGAAAAAGGCATTTTTGTAGTTTTTCACAAAAAATCCATTTGCATTGGATCGATATTTTCGTTAGTATTGTACGATATCATGCAAAATAAAATTAAAAAAGAATTGGAAGTCATGCAGCTATGAAATATTGTAGAATTTCTACCTTATTCAGTGCCTGTTTCAGGGTTTATTTTATTATTGATGTCATCAAAATGGCACTTTACAGGAAATGTTTCTGTTTTGATGCACTGGATATTCTGATGGAAAGCAGGTCCACAGGAGTATACTTCTTTTTTGGTAACAGGTCCACAGAAATATTTCTGACAGGAAGTGATAGCTTCTTTTTTGGGAACTTTGCGTAAGTTAGTTACATTTGTTTGTTTTGTGTTTGGATTTTTTAAAGTTCCTCTACTTTCTTTGCATTTCCACTGCAAATTTGGAACTTGATTAGGGAGAGTACCAAAACTGTTGTTTTGGAGCTTCATTCTGTTCTGTTGCTTCATTCCTCTTTGTATTTGTTTTATCATGTAACAGAATATAATAACGTATAGAAGAAAATGGGACATCTTCCTAGTTGATCTGAGCTATTGATTATGTTTTGTCTGACTCAACAGCTAGCAATGTTAGTCTTCTTTTCTTTCTTACAGGTACAGATAATGTGCAAGACCTTAATTATGTTGTTTTCCATCTCCTGCCTCTGATTTCCCGGTCCTGTTTACCTGCTGCTATACCTATGTAGTTTAACACTTCCTGCAGCTGGAAGGAGATTTATGCAGAATCATTTTGAACTCACATTATGATTCTGTTCACTTAGAATTGAGGCTAATAATAAACCAAATGAAGTTTTGCTTCTGAAGAGCATAGCACTGGCTGTGTCAGCTCTTTGTCCTGTTTTGGTGTTTTCCTTCTTCCAGGAGTTCATACGTGTGGATGAGTATGTTTTTCTTGGGATATGTTCCTGTTCAGTGACACAGAAGTGCTGTGTTATAAAAGATTATGTGCTGGACATCTACTGATGTAATTAACATAAAATTGGACAATCTTAGCCAATTTAGTTTATGTATACTAAGATAGCATTGTAATACAAAATGATAAAAAATAAAGGAGATGAAAGATAGTGGTCTATCTTCTGGAAATAATTTCTGTAGTGCTTGTTGCTTGGATCTCACAATGATTGAGTTTTAAGTCCTTGTCTTTCTGTTTTGATAGAGTGGGGGAGAAAAAAGGGATACATGATATTTGACTTTGGAAAGTCCTTATGCTGAGTGGTTCCTATTTGGCACTATTTTGTGTTACAGCCTTTACAGCTACCTAAATGAAAAGACTGAGAAAATAAGTGAAAATGAGTGTCTTTGACTTTTGCCTTGAAAGTTGCTTCCATGAGCTTGAACACGTAATAGGCCTGCATGCTGTTGAAATGAGTCTCTTGGCTTTTACATCAATCATCAGGGGCTAAAGCTTGAATACACAATTAAGGATGGACGCAATGTCTAACTTCAGTAGTAGAAGGACCAATAGTGAGTTATCACATCAAAGTCCGACCCACTAGGAGTGGTAGATTATACCAAAACACTGACTTTATTTTCAAGTACCTGCTTTTCAGATCTGCTAAAGCAATTAGCCACCTTTTACATTTCTTTTTAGCTGTCTGGTTGCTGGCACAGTATAGTTTTTTTGTTCAAGGCTTTTCATATCGAAGTAAATTATATGCTACAGGGTGCATTTGTTTTGTGAATATCACTTTTACAGTCAAAACCTTATATGCTGCTGGATAAACACGTCGTGTTGTAATTAGGTATGTCTGTGTTCACCAAAACGATGTCAGAATGTAAACCCATCAGATTAATTGGAGTTTGATTAAAGTAGCATGAATGCCATTGTGCAGTCTCTTTTGTACTGTTTTCATGCCTATTCTGTGAACACTGTATTCCCTTCGTAGCATCAAAGGGTCCTGCAAAGAGCTGGCCATGAAATATTTTTTTGCATTTCCTGTAATTACGAATAATTGTTCAGCAATTATTCATGTTAATACCTGACTGAAAACATTGTTTTATCTGTTCACATTAAACAAAAAAGTTAAGGATGTTATTCATGTTTTCCATCTTCTTTTAAGATAGCCTGGAAAAGGCAAATGGTACAAGTAATGCAATATCCCATGTAACTGGAAGTTACTGATAAAATGAGATAGAGTAATATGGATAATGCAAAACTCAAACCTGCTTATAATGCATCTAAATATGTTAATTAGCATATAGAAAACTTGACATGAAACTTCATGAATGTTTGAAATCTAGTATGAACTGCAGTAACCCTCAAAACATTGCAGAGGCTTCTAGTAACTTTCCAAAAAAAGTTTTAAAAAATGTTTTTTCTTCTTTTTGCATAAGCAGCTGTTATATTCATGGTATCTGAAATGTTTAAGGAAGGAGTAAGACTCCATTTGTTGTCCACACATTATTTAATTAAACTGACTGGTGTAGAATATCATCTGCCATCCAGAACCACCACAATGGCTTCAAGCTATACTTGGCACTGTTACTTTAATTTTCCTCTCACCACTGTTCAGACTATTTCTCAATCCATCTCCACGTATTTTGGGAATCTTAGCTTAGTAAGAGTTTCCTGGATGCCAGGTCTGATTTTGACTTTGTAAATATCCAAGTAGCCTTCTTGAGTGGGTCACTTATGGACTCTGTATGGGATGTAGAATTTGTCATCCTCCCAGTGCAAGAAACCTTCATGGCAGAAAAGTGGCAAACTTTGCTCTGTTTGCCACCAGCTTTGTTCTCATTTTCAGTAAAAACTGCAAAGGGGGGGGGTCAGATGTATTGTTAACAGACAATACTGCATATTTCACTGCAAGAGAATAGTTTGGTCCTGTGGTTTGAAATCTGCATTAAAGAAAAAAGAACATAAAACTTCCCAATGGCCTCTTCATGTCCCTAACTCCAAGTTAACAGTTTCCATGAAAACAGGGAAAGTAGGAGAGATGGAAATTTGATTATCAACCAGTACACAGTGTTTTCCCTGATTGGTACTTTATAGATATTTTAATTTTTTTTTTTAAAACATGGTTTTCCTCCCTCCCCAGTTCTTTTCAGCTTACCAGATGATTGAGCTTAAATTAAGTATTTCCTAGGTATGATTTTCAGGAAAGCAAATTTACTGGTCCTAACTCTGCAGGAGTCTTGTGCTGATATTGATGGCTGGCTGTGTTTATTGGCAAGAATACTGTTCTCAAGTGAGATTATAACCAAGAAAACGTGTTGACTACTCTCAATACGGATTCTCCTTTTATACCCAAGTCTGTGTTTCTGACTGAAAGTGTGGGATATATTCAAATTTGAACTTCTGTTCATGTCTGTGAGGGGGGAAATGTCCTTATGTTTTAAGTGACTGCATATTGTGTCTGTTCAAATATGGGTCCTCTTGATGTGAGCAGAGTTATTGAACACATCAAGATTTGCTCTGTATAAAGTTTTAGGAATGCTCATCTAGGTATTTTATGATTTAGGGTGTGTGTAAGACAAAAAAAAGTCTGCTTCCCCTTAAAGTTAGTAGTTTATGTAGAGGGATCCCAGCAGCTAGATAGTCTTTTGATTGTGGTTATTTGAAAGGGAAATGTTAGCAGTGTAATTTTAGCATTGCTCGCAGATCTGTGATGATTTTCTTCGATTTTATGCCAGATACAGGAAAAGATGATTAACTTGCTTTCAGGAGGAAAGGGTCTTCTCTTCTAAAACCAGGACCACAGGACCGTTAATAGAATGTGACAATATTGTTTATTGCTCAAGCTTAGAAATTGATATGTTGTGAGCATCTAAGGGTCTTGTTTTATTGTTATGCTTCATAAAGCGCAATGTCAAAAGTTGAAATTTTGAATTTTTGTATGATGTCCACAATGTATTATTAAAGATATTGGAAGAATCAATGACTTTTAACAATAAAAAAGGGAAAAAATATTCTTTAAGTCTTAATATGAAATGATAATTAAAACCAACAACCCAAGTGGCTGTAACCTTCCTTCATGATGTGTAGGGTTCAACCTGTGATTGGAAGTAAATATAGAAAGTTAAAGGAAAAGAAGCATTTCTGAATATCACTTGCCCTGTTTAATGAAATGATTGGTTCAGAAATTAGAGAGTTTACTTCGCCACATATAACCTGTGAGATAAAAGCACAAAGCTTAAAAAGTGGAGGCCGGAAGATTTAATCCAGAGTATTTAAATATGACAAATGAGTGTCTGGTGCTTTCACTGAGCTGCGAAGCTGTTCCAATATAGGCGTGCAGGCAACAGTACTCTTGTGTCCCTGGAAATGCAAATTTGACAAAAATTCCTGTTGTCCAAGAGGATTGTTTCCAATTTGCCAGACAACTTCCCCATGTATCTCTCAGGATGGTGTACTGGGGAGGTTTTTTGTGCATTCGTGTTCTGTTCTTCCTCTCCCTTATCTTCTCTACTTGTCTTTTCTTCTCCACTGAGTTTTGCTGCCAGTGAACTATCCTGGTTCCCTGCAAACTGAGTTAACAAGAGCTAATATTGATACTTTCAGGTAGTTTATTCCCATCTGTTCTTGCAACGAAATAAATGTTCTGACTAAATACTGAAAGTATTTAGGAAGCATTCCATCAGAGGGGGAAGATTGCATCTGAGGTTGGGGTTCAGGCTACAGTTGTTTTCTCTTGAGTTCAAAACAAGTGTCTATTTAGAGAGACGAGGAGATAAAAGGCAGAAGATGACTGTGTAGGGAAGCTGTTTATGCATGGATACATACATTATATATGAAGAAAAAAATTAGTCACGTGGATCTTTAAAGTCAAGTAACTAATGCTATCTGACTCTAAATCCTTTAGATTATTCTGTGCACAAGTGCCCTTGTATATCCTTTCCACTGTCCTCTTCTGTTCTCCCGTGTTGAATGAACACCAGTTGGGTAGGAAAAATGCTGTGGGTCGATTGTTACGCTGTTATTTCAACCTGTGGCTCATGTAAACCTGAAGGTGATTAGTAAGAAGGAGCACTTTGCATTTGCCTTCCAAGGAGTTGTGTGCTGTTTTGTGTGTACATATGCAAACAGTTGCACAGTGCAGAGTCTGAGTCTGGGACTAGGAAGAGGATATCACATTATTTTATTATGTTGATCTACTTTGGTTGTTTGTTTTTCTTAATACAAAACACTTATTTTGAAGGAAAAATAGCACATAAGAAAAATAGATGTAATCCTAAGGTACTTGGTTTTACAAAAAACTAACCTGCATACTGGCAGGCTTTCCCAATGGTGAGTTGTGGACACATAGGAACCTTGTGAGTTATAGATCTTGGGTGTGACTCATGTTGCAATATGTTGATTGCTATCATGCTTACATCACATAGTCAAAAAAAAAAAAGTCTAAATGTATGTTCACTTTCTTGGTATGAGGCTTGACCTAATTTTGGGAACACATTCCTTTTTTCCTTACATTTCTTCATGGGATATGTTCAGTACCCAACTGCTGTGTTCCTTTGACTTCTGTTTCTCTGGTAACGCAAATTCATTGCATCATGATGTTTTTGGGCTGTTTTTGCCATATCCTAAGATATCACTGATATTTAAAATCCAATTTTTCTCTATTGAAACATGTTCATTCATCAGTTATATTACACATTACTCGAGTTTGGAGTGGCCAGAGTAGTCATGTACTGCACTGGATCCCAGAAGGGCAGTAGATCTTCTGGAAGATGGACTGCTCCTTGAATCCTTCCTACTTTCTGCTAGGCAGATAGTTCAGAAATATCCAGTCTGCTTGTGTTTGATTGTCATTGTTCTAGTGGCAGCCTGACCCTACCCTCAGGAAATACCCTAATTTCCTGGCAATAGACATGGCCAATCTGGTGAACTTTTGATATTGACTGTGACATTTTGCTGACAGTTAAAGCATTTTGTAGAAGGGGAAACTGTCGTCTTGACAACTAAACTCCAGCTAATAATAGATAACTAAAGAAACCAAAAGTCCAAATATATCGTAATTCTTACAGAATTCAAACTTATTCTTGAATCTGAGAGCTTGAATCTGTAGCATAAAAACTTAGACTTCACTGTAGCACAAGAGTTTGTAGTAGAGTTCCTCTGTATTTGTTTTAAATGGTGTTTTTTTCTGTGATAACTTTCTATGCTAGTTTTCTGCAAAGCAGACTATTTGCACTGTAATGGTTCTTACATTTCAGTGAATTAAGATTTCAAAAGTGCATTGCAGTTTGATTGGGAATCATCATGTCAATCCAGTGTACTGTGTATGCTTCAGAAGAACCCTGGCTTTCTCCTGGAGAGCCAAGAATATAGATTCATTGTGATTTTTATCTTCCATTAGAGGATTAATAATTTCCTTTTCCTCTTCCACTTACCCTCTTAACCATTTTAAAGTTCAGTTTTCAATATGACTTGTTTTGTTGTTGAAATTTAATGGACTAGAAGCAATGATGTGTGTGACAGTTGCAAATATTGGAAAAACTGTTTGTATGTTTCATTTTACTATTTTGCTTAGTTTTTTCCTTTTTTTTTTTCAGCAGCCCATTCCAGTTCTTTTTAAGATGAATGGCACTGCACTTACCCAGCCTTCATTAGCTTGCACTTGGCATGTAGTGACAAGTGCTTCTATGTGACAGTAATATGAACAAGATACAAACTTTTATTAAACAGAATATTAATTTTTTTTTTTTTCTTCTTACCCCCACCCCCAGAAGAGCCATAAAAATCACCAGCATTTCTGCTGTGGTAATTCTTATTCCCAGAGCAAGGTTTGAATAGACCTTAAAACATGGAACTTAAGTTTGGATCCTCATTCTGAGGAGGAACAGCAGTTCTGGCTCAGCATTAAGTTGTTCCTCTGCATATAGGATGCTTTGGAAGAGGAAGCATGAAGAATTTATAGCAGAAATCACATGTAAACGTCATGTTCAGTTAAGGCACAAAAACCCCAGGAAGACCCTTAAGTTACCAGAAGAATTTATCTGGAGTGGAGAGGAAGAACTGTTAAACAGTAGGAAAGACATCCTCTGTGGGACAGCATTTTGGAGTGGGAGTTAGTGTAAACGAGTTTGGACAAGCTCACTTGGTGTGGTTCCATCTGTGGTTTTAAAAGAAAGATTTAATAGTACGATCTATTTTTTAACTGTGTTTGAAAGAGCGGATATTGTATTTAAAATCACGTATGCTGGTAACATTAATGCCCTACTGAAACTGGGAAAATTGAGCTCTGAGAGAGTCCCTTGCATTACAGAATGCCTTTGTTCAGAAATACATCGTTCATATACCATGTAACAGTGGAGGTGATTGGAGTGTGATCTGACACTGTACTGGTGTTTGCCTCAGACTAGAAGGCCCTCCTTGCTGTCCGTCCCTGTTTGCATTCTGTTGTTGAATAGCTGATTTAATCCTTGGATGCAATCTGAGAAACTCTTTGTGGTGTACTTTGTTGAACCTGGAAGGGAAGACTCTTATGCAAAACTGTTGTTGTCCAGAGAAGTAGTCCAAAAGCATGTTAGTGTCAGCTTTCCAATCTACAGTAATATGAATAATCACTGCAAATTATTTTGCATAAATTTGCAGAGATGGGGAGTGCCCTAGGGATGTGCTGCTCAGACTGTGATGTCCTCTCATTTAAATTCGTAGTAGAAAGGTAGCATATTCTCTTGTATTTACTTGAAATGTAGTGATGCTATGAGGAGAAAGCCAGTGAGCTGCTGGTAAGAAGTGAAGGTTTTGAGTTTCCATGGTTTTATTTCTGAAGGATAACCATAGTGTTATTTATTTTCCCCCAAAAAGATTTGGAATTAACCAGGAAAGATTTGTATGGTTGCTTTCCCTTTCATTTGAAGATCTGTAAAAGTATACATTCAACAGGAGTTAAGGGAAACAAATTAGTCACTGGAATAGAACTTCTCATCTTTGGTTTTTTAGGTGATTCTTTGGACTGCCAGGATACATAAGACCTTAATGACTTAATAAAAATAACAAATAAAAGAACTTAGGCTTTCTGAATAATACTTTATGTCTTTAAGACTAGTACCAATCAGTTTGAGAGAACACTTTTCAGATAAAAGGTGTTGATAATATTAACCTGCACAAAACACTTTCTAGTGATTTTCATGAGAAAAAATTGCAGAAACAGAACACTATTAAATAAAAGCTAGAATAGAGAGGAAAAATACATGCTCTAATTATAACAGACTGAGCATCTGTAGCTTAGGGTGCTTGTTGTTTTTAGTTAGGTATGACTATTCAGTTGCTTGTAACTTTCTCAGATATGAGCCATTGGAGCAGAAATTTTCCGTACTAGTTGTCTGCTTTGGACTGTTTTTTTGGGCTGCAAAGTTTCTGAGCATGAATTTAGGAAAGAAGATGATCACTGTTGTCTCAGTAGAAAGGTCTTAGAGGGAAGACTTGACATTTGGTGGTTGACCATTGCTGGAGCTGTGACAGGAGAGCTGTTCCAGTGCTGTGCTTTAAAGTGGGTTACCGAAAGGGTCTGGATTTAGACTAAACCTCTAAGAGGGAATAGGAAGGGAGTTACTGTTAATACACATCATTCCAACCATCCAATTTGATTGCTGCCCTACAAACATTTGTGGAGGCACAACTGGAGTGGGGGAAGAAGAGGAAGGCTCAGCAGTCTGAGGGCTGTGAATGGAGTGGCCAGCTGGGGTGGGCATCTCTCATGCAAGCTCTGCTGCTGAAGCCAGTCTTCCATCTAGCTGGGCTACCATGGTATGTTTTATTTGGAAGCATCTTGTTTAAGAGAATAAATATACTTAAATGATGATTTCTCAATGGGTTGAATCTCACTGTCATCACTTTGGGAGCATGTGCGTTCTGAGATCTCTGTCTGCTCCAGATGTATATGAACATAGAACCCTCATTTGTTTGGGGAAAATCTCTCTTCAAGGATCTTAAATCCTGCCTTCATGTAAAAAACTGCAGGAGGTAGCAGGAGGAACTTACAAGAAAAATAACAATAAAAAACTATTTAGAAACAAGGATCCTCTATAAATGACCCACTATGGGACCGACATAAAAATGGTTGTTGTGTCAGCAACTGGAAGTATCTGGATTTGGGAGTGAGTTGAAGGAAGAATGATGCGATGAATAACTACAGAAAAATAACTTTCCTTACCATACTGAATGACAGCAGTGGGTCGCATTTTTTTTAGTAAGTGACTTAAAACAGATGTAAAAACATCCTCTTTTGTTTGAATTGATCTATAAAGTGCTGGGCACTGAGTTCAGTTAGGCAAGCTTCCACGTAAGGGATGTAGGATGCAGTGGATAAGGTACATAGCTTCTAATTTTCTTTCTCCTATGCCATTTGTCACCTTTATGCTGGATGTTCTTGCAGGAACTGGATTAACGCTGGAGCTTGAAGACCTGTCAAATTCAGAAAACCCTGGATTTCTGTTATTTAACAGAAGAAATGTCTAGGCTACTAGAATTATTTCACTTGAAGTCATCAGGCTAAATGCAGAGGTAAACTTTGCCTGAAAGTTGGACCAAGAAAGAACAAACCCAAACGTGCTGCTGTAAAGTTAACTAGTAACCTGTGTGATTACTCCCAGTAAATGACAGCAACATATGCTGTCATATTTTTGTGGAAATGGATCTGGAATGACTGGTTAAAGCAGACTACTGTGCATCTGTCACATGGTCTAATAAGTAATTTTTCTTTGTTCTTGTGTTTATTACAGATGACCCCATCAAAATGTCAATAAATATTGTTAGGAATATAGAGGATCCATGTGGTTTTGGATGGATCAGAGCCAGTGGCACGCATCCATCTTGTGTGATTGTAACGAAGGGAAAAGGAATACTGAAGTACAAACAGAAAGTTCCAATGCGCCTGTTGGGTACTGACTTAAAGTGCAATTTCATGATAAGGTTGTGACTTTTTGGTGTAAATTCAATGCAGAGAGGAACTGACCGTCTCCGAGTTGCACTGCCTTGGGAAGTGCCTACCTACCCTGCAGCTCATGTTTGCAGGAGCCACCACTCTGTAAAGGTGACTTGGATTTGTGCAGCTATAATCATACTCAGTCATGTACTGATCACTTCAAATTTTTTTTTACTGGTAGTAGCAAAGTACACTGATTTTTAAAACTATGTCTGTTGTAATGCAGCCTATGGTATTTTCTTAGCACTTTGACATCTAATCCGTATTTCCATTTGAAATTGTGCCTCCTGTGCATTCTGTTTTTTTTTATTCTGCTGTATTCCAATAGTTGGGTAGCCTTTCCCTGAAAGTATCTAAAGCACCAGGATTCTTGTTCACACTCTGCTTTGCATGATGAGCTGTATAAGGCAACATCTGTTCAGTACAGAGAGAGCCCCCAAAAGAATAGGGTGGGTTGCATCTGCCTTCCTGTTTATCTTGATTTGCTTCTCTTTCCCTTCTGCACTTAAGGTCTGTCTCCCTAGTGTTACTCTGCAGTCTGCTCATGCAACTGGGGTTAGTCTCTGAAATACTCCACAGTGACTGGTCCATGACTGGGTAAGAATTAGTCAAGTTCATTCTGCTGTTAATAAAACATAAGCTAGGTAGTGACTCTCTCTGGAGAGAGAGAGTGTGTAGCTGCTGTATGTAGTGAAGGGCTTAGAGAGAAGAAGTGAGAGGGAAATGAACAGAGCAGAGCAGGGAGAAGATTGACTGAGAGAATGCTGAAGTCCTGAGGTGAATTTGGAGAAAACCAGTGGATAATCCAGAGGACAAGAGCAGTGAATTATGACTGAAAAAGCATAGATGCTATTAAAAAAGATCCAGAAATGATGGTGAGGGGAGTTCTGTTACATTTTAGTTGTTTTTAATTCTCACTTTCCAAGTCAAGAACCTTGGTTATAGGTTACTTGCACCCGTAGTTTAGTTGTTCACATCCAGTCCAGGATTGAAAACTCTCACTTTGTCTAATGTCTCTCTTTGTTCTTGCATGGATGTTGTATGCTGGTCTTCGTTCACCTGATGGTCTTGTTCTTTCTGCAAGGAAAATGAAGATTAAATAAAGAAAATGGGATTCAGAGCAGTCGGTACTATTACTGTGAAGGAGCTAATGAAAAAAAAGGGTATCTTTTCGTTTTGTCCAGCAAATGTTGTGTGTTTGGCAAACACAGTGTTGAAAGCAGGAATCTTGGTGAGAAGGATCACACCGGGGGACTCTTCCCCAGCACTGAGTGCCCTCCCAGGCTGCCCCTCCTCTGCTTGTGTCAATTTAAACAGGAAGGCTACAGAGCCCTTCTCTGAGGCTTGTCTTTACATTGTTCATTAAAGTATGTTCCTAGAAAGTAGGACTGGACTTCAGGACTTTAATTTCACAGAACTTTAATTGCTCTTTGATTGAATGGCTCCCATCATTAGTGCAATTTTAATGGGTTAATGTTCTTTGAGGCTAAAAATGAATGGCTGTGGTGGGAGAACAGTTGTCTTTCCCCTGTGTCATGGTGTAGACAGACTGCTACTTCTCTTGTCAGCCTCTGATGTAACTTAATTAATTGTAGTGGATCTATAATTAAGTGAGAAGGAAATTGAACTGGACAGTGTGAGAAGTTCCCTGTGTTGTTGCTTGCAATTTTGAAGAGAAATGGAAGAGTTCACATTTCATTACTGCCAGTCTGTCACCTTCAACGTGAAATCCTTCTAACTAAACACTGTTTCAGAAAGAAGTTATTGGGTGTGGTGTGTAGGTTCACGATTGTGTTTTCTTTAGCCCATTACTTAAGTGCTATCATGTCTTAGGAGGATACCAGAAAATTGAGTTGCAGAGTTGAGCTTCTTTTTTTTTTTTTTTTTTTTGAAGGACATACTATGCTAATATCATGCAGCATCACCACATAAACCTGCAGTTAATCATTGCAAGATCCTCACTGGTGGGAAGGTCAGATGCAAGACCTGCCAAGGTATGTCAATACCTTGTCTGCCTTCTGACTTTTGGATTTGCTTTGTCACATGGAGAGACCATGTTTCATGTTCAGTTGGAGCTTTTATGCTATTTTTCTCCTCAGATATTTAGCAGATCTTTTGCTACTTACATGAAGTGTTATGCCACAAGAACCACAAGTGTGAGGTCTTCCATACCAGTATATGAAGTGGTGGTTATATTAACTATGAGGAATTGCAACCATTTCTGGTGTCCCTGGTTGGGTAGGTGGCCTTTGCACAGGAGCAGCACAGCCCTCATCGTGGAAGCCTCCCATTCACATTTGAAGTTAATTATAAAGTGGTGGCTGGAATGAAATTACGGAATATCTGCCATTCCTCAGGGCTTGTATGGAGCTTGTTGTCGTGCAAAGTATGCCAAAGGTAGTATTTCTCTGATTGCTCATTTTTTGTAGACATTCCTGGTGTTATTTTTACTGTTCTTGGACATCTGGATTAATTTTCCAGGTTCTTCTGTAGATCTTGGTTTTGATAATATCAAGTTAAGTTTTAGTACTCCTCCTCCCCAGCTTCAGCACTGTAATGAAAATAATTTGCTATCTCTGTGAGGAAAGAAAGTATATTTGGCCAAAGATTAAATAAAAAGGTAACTTTGAGGATATATAGTATGAGTTAGAACTTAAAAATAAATACAAATGACTGAGTCTCTTGTGCGCATCTCAAAATAGTTGCTTTGTCCTGTTTACAATTAGCCTCTGGTTTGTTGTTAATTTTAGGAATAATCAAACTACAGCCTTGCTAATATTTCGCCTTAAGATATCAGCTCTTAAATATCTGCTGCTTTTAATTTTTAAGTTACTCTTGAAATTCAGTTAGTGATAGGACAAGGGGAAAGCCTTTAAACTGAAGGGAGACCAGTTTAGATCAGATATAAGAAGTTTTTACAGTGAGGGTGGTAAAACACTGGAACAGGTTGCCAGGAGAGTGGAGTGCCCTGGGTGTCCCGGCCCTAGAGACGTCCGAAGTCAGGTTGGATGGGACTCTGAGCATCCTGATCTAGCTGAAGATGTCCCTGCCTGTGGCAGGGGTATTAGACTAGAAGCCCTTTAAAGATCTCTTCCAATCCAAACTATTCTATGAGTCTAAGATACATCCTTATCTAAAAGCTGTGCCTTTTGACTTGGATAAACACGTTACTGTCTAAATGATCATATGTTTAACAGTTCACTAGATGCAAATTTGAAAATAGGTTTTCCAATAATAAAATATATTTTTGTTAATGTTTATGTGCTGTCACAGAACTCTATTCCCTTATTTTCTGTAGCTGTTATCAAATGTTTGAGATTGATATGCTTGGGAAGGTAGTGAGGGTGTAATGGAGAAAATTAAACTTGTGATGAAATAGCTATGCTGGATGGTTAGAATTTCATTTAAGTTTGGTAGAATTTGGGAAGCATGTGTGTCATGTCTAGTGATGTGAGAGAATAAATAAATTTCCAGTTATCTGCAAGACAAATCCTCAACTGTTGTAAACTATCACAAAGAACATTATGCTAGTAAAGATTTGATTATATTTCTCTGACTCGTTGCATTCTGTCTGTCTATTCCCAGAGATGCTGCTGTGATGTGTGTTGGATTTGACCATTTTCTATTAAGAAATTCTTGGTCTCCAAAATGAGCTCTAAATGAACTCCAGATGAGCCTATCCTCACTCTGAAGTAGTGATTCTCACTTCTACCCTTTCTACAGAAATATAAATTTTCTTCCTGTTGTATTTCCATTGATTTCATCAACATCCTCTCAGGTCACACTTTAGCTGACTTTTGTCTAGTATTGCCACTCAAGTTCCATTAAAAGAGAGGACAACTATTGCTCAATTTTTTTTGTAAAAGGGCAATAAAGAACAAAATCACAATTTGACAAATTTAGAAAAAATGAGATGATATGTGTAAATGTGGAACTGTTTTTTAAGGATATTTAATGTCATTTATATTTTATTTTTCAAATTTTTATGTCCAAGGTAATTTGAGACAGTTTCTGCAGGGTTAAAATAGTTGACTGTAAATAAGGCACTGTAGATTAGTACTAGCTAAAGGTTCAGTTGTGGAAGTTTATCTGGGTGACCTTATTGTTGTCAGAGTTTTTGGTCTGCAAATGTCTATTCCTAAGTTCTGTACAATGTTATTTACTGTTAGTTTATTGCTAGAAAATGGTGAAATTACCATTTTGAAATGTTCTGCTTTACAGTATTAAATGCAAGAGTTAAAAGAAGCAAAGTGAGATATTGTGTTAGAGTAGTTCTCAATAAAAATTGATTCGGAACAAAACCATCCTTAATGATAAGTGTCGTTTGAAGATGACCTGTGATTATAACCCACAGTTTTGCTGTCATTTAAGCTAGAGGGGACATGTGTTACTGCCTTGCTCAATTGATGAGATTGGATGGATGATTGAATGATGAGACTGCAAGCCAGGTCTTTAGCTTGTCAACTCGTGCTTAATTTACAATGACAGTGTGCATGGAAGGCAAGTGTCTGTATCCTGTCATATTTAAGCTTCTAGTTACAGTCTTCTTTATGTGTTAATGCTGTGGATGCTCCAAAACAGAGCAGAGAAGGGAAAGATGGCTGTGGACAATAATTGGCAATTTTTGTATATGACACTTGCCTTTTTTTCCCTCTTCTTTTAGTTTTCCATTATATATTTTCAATTATATAGTAAGGAAGTGCTGTCCGTTAAGAAAAATATTTAACTGTCTGGGAAAACAGTCTGTTTTTATAAAATACTTCCTCAGTCCACTGCCTGCCTTTGCATTTTCCAGTGCTTTTTGAATCTGCTATTTTCCCTTTTCCTTGGGATTTTCACATTTCTACTGTTCTTGCCTCTTCTCCCAAAGTTGACTCCCCATGTCATAGATGTTTCTATTGCTGGGAGTTCTGTTGGTACCAGCAACAGGTAAAGTATCATAATAAGTCCTAATTACTGCTAAACTGCTGTGTGGAGCTGGCTAAAGTGCAAGTAGTTCCATATACTAAGGCTGCTGAAACCTCTCTAGTAATTTATGTTTTAAGATGTTTCCTTTTTGTATTGCAATGATTTTACCCCTGCTGCTTAACAGAAGACTAGTGACAGGAAAAGGAAAGTAGCTGTTTGGACCTGTTTGCTAAATGAACATCAAAAAAAGCGCAAGTTGTTAAGTGAACATCAGAAACGGCAAATGTGAAAATGATGCGATAAAATAGTTTTAATGTGTTACTATTAGATTAAGACAATTCGGATGGAACTCTGATTTTCTAGAAGCTTGTATAATTTTAAGATCTATGGCTTAGATTTTTATGAGATGCTAAGAAATTCAGATGTACTACCAACAAATCGCTTTTCATGTTTAGGTAATTAAAAAAGTGAAGCTCTTAGTGGTGAAGCCCTTTAGGATGATGCCACGTAGGAAAAGAGATTCCACGTACATAAAACTACTTTTTTCACCTGTGTGGTTTGCTTCACTCTATTCCTAGGGGTTGTCCCACCTTCATTGTCACAGATGACTCTGTTGTCTTGGCTCACTCACTGTCTCTCAGTGAGTTACCATTCTCTCTGCAGTCAGTGGCAATAGGTGGTAGATTTTTCCTGTGTAGCATCTGCTGTGAGGGAAATACTTGAAAACGGTGTAAATCCTGTGACATTAATTTGTTTTGAGTCATAACGAGTCAAACAGACACTACTTGTGCAGATGCTCTGTCATTGTCTCAGACGAGTGACCGATCTATGAGCACACGTGATGCAAAGCAGCCAACTGAGGACTCGGCCCCCTTGCAGCTTTAACGTTGCTTGAATTTGTTAGACCGGTTCCACAGTTTTATTTTGCAGGGCGTATTATGTAAATCATGTGTATTATTGGTTCTGTAGATTATTTGTGTTTTCTCTATCTGGATGAGTAAGTATTATGCGGAAGATTTGGGAGGTTGCATAAGCTGCAGAACTTAGAAACGTGGTGAAGTATCGTGACTTCGTGATGAAGCTGTTGTACCCTGCTGTGCTCTGTGCGCGTGGAGCTGCCTTAATGCAGCTACAAATGGGAAGATCAGGCACGTAATTGGTGAATTCCTTTAGTTTGACTTTTTATTGGTGACCGTGTAATTTTTCTTCTCCGTCTCAGAGAAGAGTCTAGCTCTGGACCCAGCTGTACATACATGTTCCTTTCTTCCTTGAAGGAGGGAAGTTGCAACGTGTGACACGTGACACTGTCTCCATTAAGTCATATGTTACATTCCATATGCATGCTTGGCATTATCTATATATTGATTATCATAACCAAAAGCATTTGACAAATAGGTTTTAAGGAAACATGAGTACACTTTTAATGTTTTAAAGGGATACATGGAGACAGATTAGAGCACATACTGTCAAAATTGTAGAAATGTGCACAAAGTGTCTACATTTGCATTTAGCTTGTTTCACTGCAGATTAATAGAACATACAAGTTATTAGGTGGTGGTGTGACTGCCTTAAAGGAAAAAGTTTTTGGGAGCAGAGTAGCAGGAAGGGCAGAATACTTGTAATATATGCATATCAAATAGTTAATAAAGTGTATCAAGTGAAATACAGTACAATGAGAGAATTTTTTTTATGTACTGAGAGAGTTGTGTTAAAAACTTGCATAACTGGTGCACATGGAGAAAATCTAGACTTATTTCAGACAGTTTGACAAGCATACATATATTTTCCACAAAATTACTTGAAGATATTTTTGCTTGAGTATTTTCCTTTATTTTGGCTTTTTATTTAGCAATATTTAGTTAGAACTGTATGATACACATGTGAAATGATTTGTTTTCAGCATTTCAATCATAGAGTGTATTGTGTAGCTCCTGAACATAGCCTGATTTCTTTTAGGTAAAGTTGGTTGTTTGTAAAAGGTGTTCAAAGCACAAATTTCTACAGACCTATAAAGAGGATTCTTGGAAGAGAAACTTGCTAAGTCACGGAATCATAGAATTATTTGGGTTGGAAGGCACCTTGAAGGTTATCTAGTTCCACCTCCCTTGCCATGGGCAGAGACACCTTTCACTAGACCAGGTTGCTCAAAATCAGATCCAGCCTGGTCAAGTCATAGGAGAATGAAATTCTTATTAGGGCTGGTCTCAGTCTGTAGGGTTGAGATCTTTATTTCTGAAATTTAGAACTGTTCTATCACTCCCCTTCTCAGCTGAACATGGGAAAGAAAATATGATGAAAGGCTCATAGATTGAGATAAAGACAGGAAGAGATCATGCAACAACTACCATAATGGGCAAAAAAAGAGTCTTATGACTGACCCAGTCATAAGACAATACTGGAGTTATTTCTTGCATTATCGCCATTCCAAGAGAGCATAATACACACAGTATACTTGATAGGAAGGTTGAGAATTTTATGTAATCCTTCTAGTGTACTGGTATATTTGTGAAGCAGGAGTATTCTTAGCCATCTGTGCATTTCCACTATTGTGCATTCTGTTTGTATAGCACTAGGCCAAAAAAAAGGAACCTCAGAAAATCGTTATCTTCAACATACCGTCCAGAAGCGCCTATTAATTTCCACAGTTTTCAGGTGTATGAACTTATGAAGGCATTTATTAGGTGTTTGAAAGAATTTGATACATAAATTTACATTTTTAAAAAAATTAAACCCTATACTTTGCACTTAGTGTGGCATCAGTTAACACTCAGAAAAATGTTTCTTCCTGTGAACTTTTCTACCTGGTTTGATTTCTAGACATTAATGTCCAGTGCCTTGTTACCTTGTTAGAAATAGTAGGCAAGACCTCAATAGGCAGTTACAGCCCCTTTTACTTGACAAATGAATGCTTTTTTTCCCCCCTGCTCTGTCGACGGAAGATTTCTTTTGTCCTTCAGGTTTGGATCTAGTGCTGCAGCTGCATTCCAGTGGGCCAGCAGGAACAATGTAAGGATTTCCTCCCTCTGTTCTTTGCAGTGACATTGTAGGGCACTGATAGGATTGATCAAAACTTATTCAGTCAGGACAAGTTACTTGTGTCCTGCAGGTCTCGTGGAACTTGCTCTTACCCTTCTGTCTGTCCCACCCTTATTCCATCATACTTCCTTGCAGGGTTCATTTTCTAGATTAAAAAGCAAGTGCTGTATCTTTTAATCCCTTAAATCCCTTTTCTGTTCTTGTTTGTGGATGGGCTTTGTACTATTTTCTACAGATGCAATGAAACATTCTGGTGCAACCTCCCCTTGTTGGTTACTTGACAGCTCACTTTTTGCGTTCAGAGCAGTGACTCCCGATCATCTCTTGCAGAAACCTTGCCATCATTGCTGTAATTGTAGACTGACTTGAGTTCTTGTTAACACAAGTGTATCACAGTTTTAAATTGTGTGTATATTTGAGTTACAGGTATTTTTTCTGCAACTCAAGAGTTTCAAAGGGTAGTGAGCCACTTTTCCAAACAAAGCCAGCAAGAAAATTTGGCTAGATTATCCCAGTAGATAAAGTAGTTGGTCTGTCTGCAGTTTGACAAGTCCCACACAAGCTCTACCACCATGCTCTGACTCCAGATGTTGAAGGCAAAGAGTATTTTCTGCTCTGTCTCATAGTTGAATCTGCTTAAGAACATCAATTTGATAGTGAGGTTGTGTTGTAAGGACTGCTTGTGGTACATATTTACCAAGATGACACAACTGTTTGATGTTTATGTGAATTATTTAATTTGAAGATGTTTTTAAATTGCTTGGATAGATTGCAGGTGAAAGCTCTGGTGAATAACACACATTACCAGTTTGCTCTGCAAATCTGTTTCTAAAATCCTAAATTCTAAAATGTGTTTCAAGGATGAACCAAGAAGGAATGTCCTTTTTGGTTGCCTGGATCAGCCTCTGCTGTTCCTCTGCACCTGGACTCTTCTCATCATCTTTTGCACTGCCATTTCTTTTTTAGCCCTGTTGTTTGAGGGTGGTTTCTTTTCCTCTCAAACTGTGCTGTAAGTTCTTTGTGGTATACTCTCTTCTGTTTCTCTGTAGCTTCCTCCATGTTCTCCACACATCACTCTTATTCCTCTACTGGAATATTGTGGTGGCAGATCCCACTCATCACAACTGCTGCCATTTTCCCAATGTACTGCATTAAAAAGGTGGAAGGTAGCAGTTTCAGGACTACCTGTGGAGCTTGCAGTTTTTGGTCTCATATGATGAAGGAGGTTTGAACTCAAGATCAGAGATGAGGGCCTTTTCTGCTTGAGGTGAAAGATCTAGAGTTGTTGCAAGCAAAACAGTGCATCCCACGTGGACTGATCATTGAGGTCAGCCCTAATGCCCGTCTGGTTGCCCTTGAGTCTGTGGTGAAGTTGTGGATGTCAGTGTCCTTTTATTCTGCCTCAGATAATGGGCCTGGTCACTAGTGATGGTAACATATTGGCCAGTTGTGCAAACACATCTGGCACTTGCATTCTGAATAAACCATTGTTAGGTGCATGGGTGATGGCTTGCTTTGGTCGTACTGCATCTGCATTGTGGTCTGGTAAGTGAAATGGTTCACTTACTTGCATGCTAAAGTGCTGTTTTGGCATGTGTAAGGCACAGGATGGATAGTTCTGCTTGCCAGGGAGGCAGATAGTGAGTTCTAGGTTATGTGGAAGTATCAGTCCTCGCAGTGAGAGGAGAGCATGGAGATCTTGGAGCCCTAGGTGGAACTCACAGAGGAAATTTACTTTGTGAAGAAAGGTTTTTCTTGCACAGTTTGAGCTTTTCCCTAGCATATGGGTAGGTAGGAAGATTTTGCCAAATGTGTTATAGTTACATAAAACACGCAACATCTGACAGATACGAAAAGGGTTATAATAAATGATTCCTTTACACTCCCTCTTCGAAAAAGCTAAACAAAGTGGTGGTACAAAGCCCATCAGATTTTCTTTCCCATTTATAATGTTCTTTATGTTAGTGTGGAAATTCTGGCAGTGAGCAAGGGCTAACAATGGCTGAATCTATTTGAGAGCTTTCTGCTAGGCAAGTACTATGCTATTTTGAATTACAGTGTTCATTTTGGTTTATTTGCCTTTGCTATTAATACCTGTGTATAAGTGGGAGATTATTTCCAATATCTCATCTCCATTTCAAGTCCTGCATCTGCTAGGACCTAGAGATAGGAGAGGCTACTTTCTTAGATTTTTTTTTTTGTCTCCTTTCTCCCCTCTCTCTCTTTCCCATTTTTAAGGCTGTACTAATTTTCTGAAGGATAAAGTAAAGTTAAAAAAAGAAGTAGAGTTGTATTTAGGAGCTGGGGATTATTTTGCTTTAGTGGAAATATTTAGCCAAGTTGGTGGTTTGGAAATATTTTCATGAGAACTGCTGAGCTAAAAGTTACTGAGACAAAATTCCATAAAAATAACTGTGAACTCCAGTTTATAACAAAGTCATTGTTGGCAGCCTTCCGTTTAAAAACTTTCCATAGCTGCAAGAAAGACTTACGGATCAGAGTGATCTGAATTTTTTTGGGAATTAAAAAAAGTTAACATTTGGATTTGAACCCCTCTGTGACTAGTTCATTTCCATTCATTTTTTACTCTGCATCCTTAATAAGAATGACACTAACGAACAGAGGATGGGAAGAGACACTTTTTTCTATTTAAAATTGGTTCCGCAGGATGGAAATTTGGCAACAGAGATGGAAACTAAGCAAATCTGTTTACAGAGCTCTCTGCCTCTCTGTATAATGAAACCAACAAGAAACTTCAAATCAAGAGTGATTTTAATGATGAAGCCACCCTTGGTTGAAATTTTTTTTGTGTGCAGTTTTCTTAGTCTTTTTACCTTGATAATAAACTAGTTATTTGGTGTGAGATGTAATGTGAATCAAGGGTGCCAGCACTCATCTTGTGTCCTGTGCTCTTCAGAGATTCTGGCCACTGTTCACACTAGTGAGCCAGGTATAGAGTGGGCGTATCAAAGAAGCTGAAGGTGTTACAGATAGGAGTAGGATGAATGTTAGGAGAGAACTTTTATGAGAGGAGTCATTACAGGTTTCAGACAATAATTTAACAGTTGGGCCGTGGCTACTGTTAATGCAGGAACACATGGGAGTAAGTGGAATCAGTTTCCCATCACTAACTCCTACAGATCCATGTCATATCTTTTCAGAATTCATGTGGGTATACCCATGCCCTCTGTGGTGGGCTGGCAGGGAACAGCTAGGATGGGAGGCTGGAAAGACACGATTTCCTGCACCATTAACTTAATGAGCAGCAAAAATGAGCCAATAGGGCGATGGATATTAGTCTATTAATCTAGGAAAGAATAGTAGCAATTTGAGTAAGACCAAGGAGAAAACTTGGGAGAAGCTATAACTTGCTGACTCAGGAAATTGTCTGGTGCTATGCAGATGCTGACAGTCATCAGGAAAATATTCTATTTTTTTTTAATATTGCTTACTTTTGGATCCTCAGATTAAAAATAGTGATAAAATTGAATAAAGTCTTGTCTTCACTGCAAAGCACTTCTCAAGAGGAGAAATTGTTATTACTGCGCTCGTGCCACTTTTTAGTTGGATATGCAGACATATATAAAGGAGAGAGGTTGGTGATACCTTCAATTCCCTGGATGTTTGCCTTCAAAATAAGCAAATGCTTATGGATTATTTTTTTTTTTTAAAATCAAAAGGCAGACAATGACATTCCTTTGTTCCCTAACATCTTGTCTGCAAAGATGCAGAATTTATTATGAGGATAATATCTGCTTCATAATGCAGTATTTACAAATGTATTACCACAAAGAGTACAAGCCCTGTGGGAAGAGTCAACTTTTCTTGTAAGAAGGGAAATGCCACCTTTCACAAAGCCCTTTGAGGGGGTGAATGTGCAAACAAATGAGAAATCTCTGAATGCCATCCAGATGTATTGGGCAACATTCTGTACCAGAAAGAAGCCAAGCAGCTGTGCATGAAGAAGGAGGGTCATGTTATATGGATTAAAATGTGGGTAAAAGATGGGAAAAATAAGGTAGGGATAAGCGATCCCTTCTGACAGTCACCAGAGCAGTTGGACTGGTTGATGCTTTCAGCATATAAGAAGTACACTGGAAAGGATCTCATTGATGAAGTGAGAAAATTTGGAGGTGATACACACTTCTTCATGGTACTAAGGTGGAAGTGAACCAATGGAGAATTGGAGGAATGCCTGACATGGCTGTGGGACTGAGTGGTGGAGGGGCAGGCAAAATTCAGTGTGGATGAATGGAAAGTGGTTTACATGGGGAAAAAATAACTGCGATTCCACTAAAAAATGGTGAGCTTTGAGCTGACTGTTACCATGAGTGAGTCAGTGACCACGTTATGATAAACAGCAGTGTTAAACAGGAGCTCACTATGCTGGTCAGAAAAGCAAATCAAACACTTGGAAGCATTAATAAAGGAATAGAGAACTAAAGAAATGGCATCCTTGTTACCACTGTGTAAGTTCATGGCTCACCAGCATCTTATATTTTGTGCAGTTCAGGTCCCCTCAGCTCAAAACCCATACAGTAGGATGAGAAAAGCTTGGAAAAAGCAGCAGGTTTAACAGATATAGAAATGCTTATGTACACAGGAAACAGGCATTCTTTATCCTGGGAAGAAGAGACATTGGAGGATGTTCTTGAGGTCTGCAATATTCTGAGTGGTGGTGAGACAGTGCACAGGTTCCATTTTTCATTGTCTCTTTCAAAACAAGTCTTAGAGGAGGCATCAAGCAGAGAATAAGCCAACAGAGACGAAGTGTGTCATCTTAAATCACTGTGCTTTCAAAAAACATTGTGCTTGCTGAAATTTTACATAGGTCCACTTTCTGACAGTAAAGGCTCAAACAAATAGTGATTTTTTCTGTAATTATATGTATGAGATAACGGATAAGTGCACATTGAAACATTAGTGTTTTCTGTGGTCTTTTGCAGTTTTATGTAACCTTGTATTTCCCACAGTAGATAACACAGGCCTATAACGAAAAGTGAGATAGGGTCACTTAGCTGAATTAAATGGCCTTGCTGGATGTATAAAATTATTGGAATCTTTTTTTGATGTATGAGGTTTTCTTATTCAAGTCTCCAGCTTCCTCAGTTACTTATTAGGCTATAGTACCTTTACTTTTAAAGACCAGCGTTGGATTTACTTTCTGGCAAATGTCTCCATCGTTCTCTTTAGCCCTTCAAAATTAACGCTTATAACATGTTTGAGAACTTCAGTTGTGCACGTAGGAAAAGTACTCTGAATTATGATGGTGTGACCTTGTTGGCAGCCTTGCATTCTCACTAAAGCGTTGTGCCTCTTTAGGCATGCACATTGCCTTAAAGAAGGTGAAATTGTGCTTTATTCCTCAAACATGGCAGGTTCTCGTAGCCAGCTTTTTCTGAAATGGTCCTTCTTTAGTCACTGTTACTGAAAGATGGAGTCCCAGGTTTGGTGCAAAGAAGTGGTTGTTCATGTAAGGAAAGCTAGGGGCTCCCTGCCTCAGTATCCTCGTCTTAGCGACAAGGCATGGTTTTCTTGCATATGCCTTTCCTAGTTTTAGAGCTTACACTGTGTGTTGCTGAAACAGCAGGACTTCCATTGAAAACAGAGGAATTATGACAACACCAAGAACCTTTATCTGCACCTTCCTAGGTCAGACAAACTTAGTTTCCTTCTTACTCACCTCAGTGGCAGCTAACATTATACTCATGTTCTAAGTGCATGCGCTGGTATGTCTTTTATGCAAGTTCCTTGTGTTTTATGCCTTCATCCTCCTCCATCCCCAGTGCCTGCACTGTATTCAGAACCTTTACTTGAGATGTTGACAGTCAACCTTGTCAGCCTTATCAGGGAACCGTAGGCTGGCCTCTGTTGCTTGGGCTGTCACACCCTTGCTCCTTGTACTGTATCTGCTCTGGGGATTTCTGTTTCCTGGATCAGCTGGAGAGCTGGGGTGTGCATGCACAAGCCTCCATTGCTCCCTGAATGCTGACAAGGGACATGTAGTTTTACCTATTGACTCACCACAGCACTAGGAGACCTTCATTTGTTTCTATTCTGATGGACTCTTTCTCTTTTAGGAAACCTATAGTGTTTGTTATTTGTCTGTGAAAAGGGCCAATACTCTTTTTGGTTATGCAGTGCCCAGTGGGACACTTGTCTGTGATGGACTGGTGTGTAATGTTTTGCTTCTGAAATGAGAGACAAATCTGAGAATGATCTTGAACACAGTTGCAGAGAAAGCACAAATATCAAAGTTTAATGGGAACCCAGGTTTCCTGATGGTAACTTGTTGTGCTAACAGCAGATTCATTTGTTTCCTAATTAATCAGAAGGAGTGTTCTTTTTATTTCAGCCATCTGGTGGAGAGCATGTTGTTTAGCTTCTTGCTACTGCAAATTGGAGCTACACAGGAAAAAGGATGTTTCAACTTCTGTTTTTGGCTTGTTTTTCAAGGTTGAGTCAGTACAGAGCACGTTAAAACATACTGTAAACAGTTGCAAAGTTCAGCTCTCAAGGACTGCAATAATGTAACTTAAATTGTCCTTCCTGAAAAGACAAGATGATGATATTGATGATTTAATTGCTGATTATTACTCCTTTTATTCCATGTAATCAATTGTCAAGACAAAAGCAAAATTTCCTTAGTGAACTGCAGAACTATTCTAGGCTAGAGAATTTGTTACCACTTTGTAGAGAACATTCAATGTCGCTTTTACATTTCTTCTTTGGATTAATGTCAAAAGCATATTGCCTGTCAAACAATTTGTCGTTGAGTGTGCCATTAGCTTGCTAACTCCTCACAAGGATTTTAAAACATTGCATTTTTTTCCCTCCAGAAGTCCCTTTAGCACAGCCTTTCTTTGGAAGCTATATTGTTCCTGTGGAATATTTTCCGAGGAGCAGTCTGTCCCTATGCAATGTTTACTGTATTTTTGCCTTGCAGCCAGCAGATTTTAGTACAAACTTGCCTGGGGGTGGCCTTGTCCTATTTTCCTCTTAGATGGTTTTGGCATTTATAGAGCTTGGGAGATCGTGCTTCTGAATTTTCCAGTCTGAAGAGCTCGAGCCAAAACAGCAGGGGAGATAGCAAACCTGTACGTTGTTTGGCTTACGGCAGCTGGGCCTGTTTTTCCTTTGACCTAAAGCAATGGCAGCTTTTCTTGGGTTTTGTGTGGAGGAGGGGGGGAAGGAAAGAAGAGGAAAGCTACGTGAGGAAAACTGCTTTATCTCTGTGCTTGGGAAAAGCAAGACTTATTCCCCCTCAACAATCCCTCTTTTTGCATCCCTAGCAAAAGTAGCTCCAAGCTACTTTTACATTGCGCGTAGAGATTTTCTTTGTTTGAATTAGCTTGTGAATACTGAATATTTGTAAGAAAAGAGGCTGTGCTTTGTTTTAATATTGCATTACGATTTTTGCAAAACAAAATCTTTTTACATTGCACTACCGTAGCACTTGCAGAATGGACTTCATATGACTACTAGCTTCTTTGCAGTTTTTATTGACATTTTGTTTCTTCCTGCCAACCTATATTTTTCTCCCTTGTCTTGGCCACTGGAAAAAGCGCTCTTGCCAGTTTAGACCCAGCGTGTCCACTGGGGAATAAATTATGATGAATGATTGTGGGAAAATATGAAAAACCCTGGGTGGCTCAGAGAACATAACTCTTTGGGTTTGGACTTGTGCTTGAATAGTCCTTCTTATCTGTAAACACTGTTTCTGCAGTCATCCCCTCTAAATGTGGAAATAAATTTCACTGTTGCTGCCATGTCTCAGTATTACATTTATCATCAAATGTTTCAGCTAAGTTTTGCTTTTGTATAACAGAAATATTTAGTTGTGCCACAGAGTGAATTTATTCTTAGAGGAAAGGGTTTGCATGTGATTGTTGGAATCCTGAGCTTATGAATTCTAGGAGCATGGAGAGTTCCCTAAAAAGTTTGTGAGAACAACAGGGTGTTCAGGCTTAGTGTGTGTTTGAAGTGGAACACAAATAAACCAGCATGTGTGTGCCAAGAATTTCCAAGGAATTCTGGTGATGAAACCAAATTAAAAAAAATATCTCTAAAGATTGATAGGATTCCTGTTTGTATGTCTGCACTAGTATGGGACAAATAGTTGACAGATACTGAGCCTCCTCAAGCTGAACATAAAGGGGAAGAAAAAAATTCACGTTTCTCTGTTTTAATGTTTTCTCCCTTTATGTTACTGCATAGTTTTTTCTTATAGGTATGCATGGATCTTCATGATGCCTATTGTAGGAGAAACTTTTGTGTCTGCTGCAGTTCTGGCAAGGGATGACAGTGCAGAAGCTACATATCTGCTCCTTCTGTGAGGAAGCTGTTGACTGGCTTCATAGTGCAAATTCTTACCCAGAATAAGAATTTTCTTCAGTGATGGCTTTGATGAATTTCCCTTTTCCCCTCTTGTCCCCATTTGCAACTCTCTGAGTTGATCAGTCACATACCCAAATAATGTTTCATCTTAAAGAGAAGATTATTAGGACCTGAAAATGGATGCAAGAAGCATGGAGAACATTACAGCAGGTGCACTTTAAACCTAAAGGTTTCTTGTTGGGATAGGAAGGGTTAGCAGAAAGTCGATGCTGTAGAACCAGTGTCTCCGGTCTCTTGGCTGAGCAGTGTGAATGCCTCAGGCTGTCAGAGTGGGCCAGGAAGGAGCTGAGCCTTTCAAAAAATATACTGGCTTCAAAATCACTAGGTGTGTTACGTAGGCAAGTAGTCCAAATTTGCCTAACTGTTCTATATTTACTTTCTTCTCTTTGCGTTCAGCAAGTCCATGTTGCAGTATGAGGCTTTCTTTCCTTCACAGATTGTTACCAGTGACCTGCAAGTTTCACCCTTTTTGCAAAAAGAGACAGTTTAAACGCACATAAAATAAAAATCATAATCCATTTTGATGGGATAATTTACCTCATTTTCCTTTAATAATCACCTTTTTCAGTACTGGTTTTCTTTGTCTGATATGAACTTTTTCTGCTTTTTGTTGCATTTTGTTCCACAAATCTCAGTGGGCTTTAATGAATTACCTTCCATTTTTTTCAATGATTGTTGAAATTCTGAAGGGAAAACACAAAGGACTATATTCTCTCTTGGATTGTAGTACTGCTCCTCATCTCACTTTTGTCACTAAATGTAGTAATTCTTATAATTTGTCTTCTGATATTTAATACTTCTCCTGTTGCCCTTAGGAATAGATTTCCTTTCAATGTTAAACTTACTCATGGAGGCTGTAATCATGACTTACTAATTTCTCTCTTTTTTAATGTTCTCAAGAATGTCTTTCTTAAAATTAGGTAGCAGATCTGATAGATTTTTTTCTGGTATTAATTGCTGCGTAACCAAGTGCCCTTGAAAGTCAGTTATGTAAATGAACAGCCTTGAGCTGGCCATAAGAATGATGCTGGCTTGAGTTTTAATTTAATAATTGAGGAATTGGAACATAAAATGGTTCTTTAAATCTAAAATAGGGTAGAGTCATACTCTTTATTAGACAAATTATAATTGCATGAACTATATCAGCAATTTAACGTTTAGTTTAGGTGACCACTTTGCATGCAGGTGAGCACTTCAGATGGTTATTATTAGGAACAAGCTATGTATTCAGTTGACAATTTTAGTTGAGTAATTTGAAAGAAATTACTGGTTTGTTGTGGCTTTAAAATAATGAGTAGTCTTTCTTGGAATACATTTTTTGCATCTGTTTTTTTCCTTTCTTAAGCTAGCGATCATCAAAATCGCTGTAAAAGTTCCTTGTATTTTTCTTGAAGATGCATCATACTTGAATCTCTTGGCTTATTGAAAAGTACGTGAGTTATGGACAATGGAGGACAGGTGCATCATGTCCATTTGAGTAAAGATTATTTACTGTTACATGCAATGTACACAAAAACCGGTGGATGCAAAGTTATTTGCAAATACAGGCTTGGCAAACCTCCTCTGGAATTCGGAAAGGGTTTTCCAGCTCGACTTAGTCATTTTTTCCCAAATGTCTTGGCATAACTGATCACTCAGGAGTGACATATGGTAGAAACATGCTCTAAGGGACAAGTCTCCCGGATGGCGCACAGCACCACACAAGATAGACAGATGGTGGCTTATTCAACCTTGGAAAAAGTTTAATCCTACATATTGGCACGTCGGCCTGGGTACTGAGAGAGAGGCACACGCATGCCTGTGAAATCTGAGGCAAAGCTTTTGTGAGTTTGCTTGCTGTTACTGAAAGAACTAGAAAGATTGAGCTGATACTATACTGTGTGAGTTATCTGTAAAATTACAGGCTTAATGTGCTATCCAGAAAAAGTGATGTTCCCTAGAAAGGTGGAAATCTCAGAGGTAGCAGAACACTGCGAAGAATAAAATTTGCTGAACTTCTCAAAGCTGTTTCTAGACTAAAACGTGTTTATTTGACAAAGCTGTTGAGTACTTAACTTATTCACCAAAGCTGTTGATTAATTGAAGTGTCTAATAGGAGAAATGGTATTTAATGTCTTTTGTGGTTTTACTTCTCTTTCAGGGGTGGTTGCTACATGGTTTGTGAAGTGTATTACCTCTTCACAGCACAGAAACTGTAACCTTTCTCTTAGGTAGCTTCAAACAAAAAATTACAAATTCCCTGATAGTAAATTTAAATTTATAGCAGAAAATGAAAACTTCATTGCAGGTTTGTTTTTGTTTTGTTTTATTTTTAAATAAGTAGAAGAAATCAGGCCTTTCACTTAATTATCTTTGTGCTTAAGACAGTGAAGAGACAGAAAGAATATCTGATGTGGAAAAATAAACCTGGTTTAAATTCTTTCTGGAAACTAGGTAGCAGTTGATTGATTAAGTGATTGAACAAACTTCTTGTGTCAGGGCCGTGTTCGGTAAAGATTTTGAAAATGCTGACCCATGAGAAGAGAAAGGATTGCCTGCCAAACCTTTACCCCCACTTTCTTTTTCTTGTAGATCACGCTCAATATTCACAACTAGAAGGAAAAGGAAGAATCTCCTGACTCTCTGGACATCAAGGGTATCATTATGTTTTATTGGATGAATTTAGACTAGACAAGACTTCTTTCTGAAACACTTTGAGAAAGGTAAATGTAATTCAAACAAGAATCTTTTGCCAGTAGAGGAATAATTTGGTCAAATTAATCACATTCTAGTAACATTTTAGCCATACTGTACCACAACATCATTGTCTTCTGTATACATATTTTAGGTGTTGATGTGTTTGTATAGATACCTTATATCCATATATCCATAGATATCCATATATCCATATAAAGCTTTAGCTAAACCCAGTAATTTTCAGATGTTGGAAGATGTTGATTTGTCAGTCCTTGTATATTTTGTGGGACTGATTTCAAATAATTTTCTTAGGTGAGAGAGGTGGGAAGGAAGAGGAAAGAGAAATGAGATTCCCACAGTAGCCAGCATATTGGTAATTACTTGCATGGATGTGGAAGACCCAGTTAATGTTTCTTTCCTGCCTCATGAGTAGAGTTACTTGCAAATGAGATCCTAGCCGGTGAACTATAAAGTCAAATGGCTCAAGCAGCAGAGTGACACATATATTTAAAATACAGTGTGGTTTAAGAGACACAGAGGGAGCTGCAAAGAGAGAGAGACTAATTCAGTAACCTGTTTAGGATATGCATTGAAGAAGTAAGAAATGTCAAATTCATTCAGCTGAGGGTGCTCTTACGTAATATAAAGATATGCTCACTTTTGGGCTATTATAAACAAAGATCCACTTTCCCTGTGGATGTGAGTAGCTTTCAGGTATTTAATTTTTTGTCACCCTTTTTTTTTGCTGTGTGTCGTTGTGAGAAATGGTGACCATAGCATAGTGATTCCTCAAGGCCCACAGTAATTGCTAGTGTGCTTTTTCTGTTTTATCTTTTTGTATCTACTATAACTAATCATTATAGGACTTAGTAAACAAAAATTTTAATAATTCTATTTTGTGCCTAAATGCTCAGTCAGGAAAACGTGACAGACATTAGTTTACTCTGTCTAGACCCTACAAGATTTTCTTACACAGTGCACAGAAGCAATGAGTGTTTTGATTTCCAATCCAGCCCCTTATGAAAGAGTCCTGCCTTGGTGTCAGGAAACATACCTGTGGGTATTCCAGGTATCATACATTTGTGAGAGAGAGAGAGCTAAAATCTGATGAGATGATTAAAATTCTGCAGATCCACGACTGACACCTTTTTGACCCAGATCTAAAGTTCAGACTTGGAAATACTTCGGTCCCCTGAAATTTTAGGTCATGCTTCATAGAATTGCTGTTTTCATAATTTATAGGCTAAGCGTGATCATATAACTGTTGAATCGCTGAGCGCCAGTGTGTGTGAATCAGCCATCTGCTGTCAGGGCTGAGCCTTGTATCTCCCTGGCCAGTGATAGTGGAGATCATTAAACCATGATGAGACTCTGTCACATGGGATTGGTTCAAGGTAACAACATGGCTGTGACCAAAAAAAGCTACTTCTGCTTACTGGTAGTAATGACATTTAGAGGACTGAAAGGGAGAAAAAGGAGTCTTAATAGAGGAATGGGGACTGTGAAGACAGAGATGTGAAAGGCTTGGATGTTTGAAAGGCACAAAGACTGGTTTTTGTAGCAGGGTTTTGAGTTAATTATGGAACCAGATGAGGAATAGAGAAACTGTCTACATAGGAGAAAAGCAGCAAGATTTGGAAGAGCAGCTTTGTGGAGTCCTTACGTCACTAACCTAAGAGTGGTAAGGAAGCAGATGCAAAATGCACGTCGTCTCATTTTATTTTGTCTAGACTTGCATACCTTGTACACTTCCCAAGTGGAGAGTGATTTGGTATTTTGGAACTCATACAAAGCTTGTATGTGCTTTGCTTCAACCAGTAAATGTCCTGGAAACCCGGCATACCTGCAAGGTTAGATCCTTGTGTTAAACTCTTGGCAGGATGTGAGTTAGTGCTAATGGTAGGGACCTATGTGATCTCGCTCTGCCAAATCCTGTTTCTTTGGAGATATGGTAATCAATACCAAAGAAAAGTAATGCAGAAACTATGAAAACTATTTAAGAGGAAATAACTGATCCAAGCCAGTGGAGACCAAAGATGGTCGAAAAAGGCCAGACACAACTGTATGTGGTGGGGGTTTTACCGTAGTTATTCATGCAAATTGCTGCTGGGCTATTAAGAATGCTTCTGAAATTAAGGTTGAGCTGAAACTTTAAAAATCAGGACTAAGACATCTTTTTCTGCACACCTCATGGAATATATTTAGCCTTTATTTGTTGCAGCTGGTTCAAAAAATGTGCTTTCAACAGGTATAGGCTAACAGGAGGAAAGAACAACTTAAAAATCTTCATGTATGCTGTAATCCAGTGATAGGAAAATGTGAAGTTGTAATTGTCTTCTATACTCCCTTCCTCCTTGTTGGGTGAATTTTTTTTAGATATTAATTTCTAATTTAGTACTTAGTCTCCTTTCTTTCTCCTCCTCCCCTCAAAAATTCCCTTCAGACCCTGATGGTTTAAAAATGATACTATGCAGAGTTGATGTAACCATGTGTAGGTTGTGATGTGCACTGGAGGTGTGATGTACTTCTTTTGAAATCTTAAATGCAGGTAAAGCTAAAAATGGCTGCGTTCACTTTTATGCTGTCTATCCCCCTTTGTTCTCTCTCCCTCCCCTTCTGCTTGTGCTCACTTGCTCTCTCTTTAGTATAACACAGTTGAACAGCAGTGAAGTGTAAAATGTGCTTTTGCCAAGGTCAGTTTCTTGTGATTACTCGCCTGTGGCAACTTATGCCAGTTGCAACAGACTGAGTCTCAGCAGTCCACAAAGTCACACTGGTGCTTATGCAGAGGACACCCAGTGTAGGTTATAGTAACCGTAGACTGGAATGGCTTGCAATGCTGCTGAATTGTAGCTGCTTTATTTAACTCTTTCATTCTAGCTTGTGCTTGCTTCACTGGTTTGGAGTCTGTTCCATGAAACACTAGGCTGTCCTGTTCTCTGGAGACCCTTGAGAATGATTTTGGGTAGATTAAATTCTTGTTGCTAGAGGTTGTTTCTTTTCTGATAATGGATTGCTCAAATTTCAAGAATCATTCATAAATGAAGAGAAGATAAAATAAAGCATCATGGACACGCGGGTCTTTTTAGTGATCGGCTTGGGAAAAAGTAATATCTAATACTTCCCTATTGACATTGACACAAGGGAAACTGTATCTACATAGGAAGAAGTATTATGGAAAAATATAGGAAGTAATTTTTGTGCATCATCAACTTTTAAATTTTTGCTTAACCTTGGTACCACCTTCAAAAACGTTGTACATGCTTATAAGCATCAAATAATATTTTGTTTTAAAGAAAAATAATTTTGACTCCTATGGTGGGGGAATGACTGTGAGATTCCAGAACATTTGTTTTAGGAGATAAGATTTGATAGATCCCATTTTATTGTGCACACTGGATTGGGTACCACAATGACATACCCAGTGAAAATGGTCTCCACTTTCATTCTCCTTTCTTATGTGTGAGCAAACATGTCAGCTCATGGAAAAATGTTATATTTACAACAGAAAAGCAAGGACTTTCTATGTTGTTACCTTATTTGTACTATCAACAATATTCTTGATTGTATTTTCATTCTGGAAATACCTATTTTTGAAAGAAACATTTAGCTCTTGAGCTGTGTGATAGTGACTTTGAGGTTACCTGTCCATCACTACTGACTGATAGGGAGACAATAAGAAATCTAGATCATCAACTGAAGGGCTAGAGCTGAACTTTGCTGACCTCTGAAATTCAGTTAAGTCCAAAATGTCATTGCTTAAGATTGATTATGCATTTGATTCATTTTGAAAATATATGTTAACTGTATTAAGCACTACTTTCTCATGTTTGCTTTGGAGTGATTGTTGAGCATGAGTAAAATAATGACTCAGCAATTGAGCCTTGATCCTGTAAACACAAAGCACACAAGAATATTCCTGTTGTGCTCAGTGAAACTCCTCACAAAACAAGGTGAAGACTCGGAAGTAATTTGAAGCTCTTAATGGGGGGTTAATACTGTATTTTCTGTTTATTCTTGCTTTCAGACTAAGTATTTTTTTATCAAGCAGTATGTTACTTGTTGCTTTTTTGCCTACAGGGAAGACAGTTAAATTAATATTTTATTTCAAGGGTGACGTTTGGTTGGTTAGTTTTCATAACTTATACGATCCTGTTGCTATTCCAGCCCCTATTCCTTTTCTTTTAACATTTTTATTGGCCCACTTCTTACAGAAGAAAATGCTTTGAGAGCTGAGTTCAGACTTTGTGAAGACTGCTCTCTCTATTCCTCTTTAAATTGAAAATTTATGGTGGAAATGAGCAGTGTTTTGTATGTCTAGTCTGTGGTATATAGGCCTGCATTACTTGCAGTGGTGTTGTTTTCTAATTGTTCAGCAACAGTGGAAATGAATGTTCCCTCAAGTAGGAGCAAACAGCTATACTAGTAGAAGCTGATCTTCAGAGAAATGACAAAATGGGTGTTTTGGGTGCAGTAATATAGAAGAGTTGCGTTGTCTGTGCTCACCAGAACCTGCCACATTAATTTCCTTTTATCTTAAGGAACTTGAGGAAACGAAAGAACTATTCAGGCGCCAAAGTTTTTTTGGGAACATTCTTAATGACACTCCAGCAGCAGGCGGCTGCTGCTGCATGCTCTGAGGATTTCCTCATCAGTATGTTCAGCACAAGCAAGCAGTTGACAATTGAGATGGAAAAAGTCTGCACAAAATCCTGGACTCATTCAAATCTCCATGCAGAGCTCTTAACCGATTTTTAAAAATTCATTAGAACTTCGCTATTTCTCAAGTTCTCACCTCCTGAATTCTGGGTGATAACAGAAAGGATTTGCTCCACACAATAAATGTAGATGTTGTGGGTATTTTTGGACAAGTGAGATTCCAGAGCACTTGAAGTCGTGCAAGATTTGCAGCCTAATTTTTATTTTTTTTTTGACTCATAGGTGTTGATCTGCAAGTTTGTTAAGGGATTTATTCATACAATTCCTACTAGTTTTAAAGGAAGTTTTCCAAGTCAGTATCCTGGTCAGCTTTGAAACATTTACTGAGCTAATACAGATAGGCATTTAACATATGGATAGAATCCTAAATTTGTAATGCTCTTGCAATTTATGACTATCACAAAAGGCTTCCATTTTTGAAGGCAACCTCTACAGTCTCGTAGAAGTAGAGGAGTGTATACCTACTCATTACTTCATTATTTTTATTAGAAGCAAGCTAGGGAAATGAGCAGTAAATTTGTGTTGTGCAGCAAAAGACTTACCTTGTTTTTTTCTTTTTTTTTGAACTCAGTATTTTTCGTTTCTTGGTGACAGTAACAGTATCTCCTCATAACCATTCTGTTCATATTGCAGGGAGTATCAGTACTAGGAGCTAGGTTAAAAGAAGTCAAAAAATTTAGACAAAGAAAACATTATCAAGTTCCTTATAAAAGATGTTTATTCCAGATAAATGTTTGTGTTAATCTGAAGGAGCAGTAACTCTTAACGGTTATCACACATACGTCCTTGGAAGACGGAGGGGAAGTCAGTTGATAAATCATGAGGTTTTTTGTGTTTTCCATTTTAATGGCAACTTTAGGCTTACAACAGCTTTTACAGAATGTTAATTTTACATTTCAGTTATGATAAGTCACTATCATCCTTATAGTTTTCTTCATCAGATGAGAAAAATTCACTGATTAGAAAGTAGGATTAGGAGGCAGGGTTTTTTATGTTTTGTTACTTACAGCTTTGACACCTGAATCACTGCATGGACTAGGACAGTCTATAACATGACTTTAGCTTCCCCATGGGACAAACTGACTACAATTTCCTGGCTCATGGGTGCATATGAAGATTAACCTCATGGAATGACTTGAGTATTTATTAATATATGGTCGTTATTGATATATCACTTACGTGCTCATAGCAGTGACATTGCTAATGTATTACTCCCGAGGGGAAAGTAAATGAGCACATAAACCAAAAGACATTCATTTAAGTAATTTTCATCACCTTGTTTTAAAGCATGTGCATTCAGTAGTGTCCCTGTTAGTACTTACTGTTTTAATGATTTAAAAATACTAAAGAAGAAATGCCACCAAATATGAAGGGAAAACTCAAAGTCATACTCACTTGTTCTGTCTTTACATCACAGCAACTGGAGTGTCTTTGATAATCTTTCTTTAAAGGCCTGTTAACGGAGAATGCAGGTGAAGCAGCATACATTTAAATCCAGCTATGTTTTAGAAGTTTTGCATGTTTTCTGCAGTACAGGTATGATATATGATTATAATGTGAAGTGACCAGAATGAGCATGGCTTTTTAGGGGTTTTTTATTTCTCACATTTTTCATAACTGAGGTTAAGGAGAAATAAAATATTTTGCCAGTCTATTTCCAGTTTCAGAACTGTCATTTGGCCTGTGATGAGAGACGTGGGGCAATGAATATTACTTTATATTTCTTTCACTGGTCAGCTTGAAGGATATGATTGAACAGCAGGGTCATACAGGGTTTTGAAGGAGCAACTTTTTTTAGATTGTTTTACTTTTTTATTTGCTCCTTAATGAAAAAGGCCCCTGGGTCTTTTTTTTGTGTTTGTTTCTTTGTAGATTTATACTTCTGTATTTTTTCTACTATACTTTAAATATTAAAAACAATCTTGTGATAAATGTCCTTTGGGCTTAAAGTGAAATTACTTCGCAGAGCCTCTGTTTTTGGGTTGATTTGGGAAAAAAGAAATGAGATAAATATGCAGTGCAGAGAATGTGGAATGTACTTGAAAACCCAATTTGCTATAAAAGCTGAGGCCCAGAGGTCATTTTTGACGTAGTACTTGGTATCTGATCTGTTGCCTTAAAGCAGCAGCAGTGATCCTTTTTGCACCTCTTAGTTCTCTGTCATAATCTTATTGGACTCATCTTTTTTTTAGTGTTGTAGTCCAATTTACATAAATGTTATGTTGGGGGGGAGGGAGGAGAAGGGCAAATTAAGCAACTTTACTGAATCTCAGATGTTTTTATAAATACGATATTTGCAATGACTGAGTTGTGCCATAATTAGTCTTTTGTTGTGGCTCCTGTCAGAAAGGTCCCATTCCCTTTGCCCCAGTGGTGCACACTAGAGCTTGTGCCCTGCAGCTGTGCAGAAGACAACTTAGGAATGTGGTCCGACATGCTCACTGTCCTCTGCAAGATTTCACTGCCTGCAGGAGCTGCTGAAGGTTACTGGTCCTGGCTTTAAACCCTTGTGGTGAACATACATAACAGAATTATTCAGAACTGAGAAGACATAGTGAATTTAATGTTATATTTTTGTAATCAGAGGTTGAGTTTCTGTCGTACGTTATTGATAGAGCTTTTTCTCTCTTCAGAATTAAACCCGGAGCAATGACTTATGAATCATACTTTGTGTCCCACTTACAGACATACTTGACTCATCAATGATTTTTCTTCTGGCATGATTTGGGGGAAATGCCAGTTATTTTTTTTTACATGTAGTTTTAATTATTATTGACTGTTGAATAAAGATAGAGATGAAGAAGGTCCAGCTAAACACGTGATTTTATTTAGATCTGTGCTTCTAAAGAGTCACATCATACAATAAAGTATTGTGTGATTGTATAAGAGAGATGGGAGGTGTGGCTTCCTGATTCCTCAGTGTTAATATCAAAAAAGGACAGTAAGGAGTGAGTCCTAAGAGCCCCTTATTATGCTCATAATTTCTTTGACTTAATACTTTCCAGATGTATAACATATATTTTAAAAAAAGAAAAGTTATGTCTGAAAAATATCCCCTGCAAATAAAGCCCCAAACACAGAGCTTTTGATTTCTAGATTTTCTTTAAGCTTTTGACGATCTAATGATAATATGCATTTGTACACAAATTGCACCGGTCATGTAACTTCTGCCATACTTAATAATCCTGATTTTTATTGTGTAACATTGTTTTTAATGTTATGTTTACCTTGTAATATAACCAGATGCATAACACTTTCAGTGCTAATTTTGTGGAAACTTGAAAAACAAAGCTCAACTTCAGTAGTTACCTAAGCTTTTTAAGCTTTCTAAGTTTACAAATTTATAATAATCTAGAATTAATACATTAAAACACTACGAGAACATTTTTCTCTTATTAAAAGGAACCATATACTTTTTCTATATTAAAACTGTTTTGTACTTATTTTTTCTTATATCCAATACCTAAATAATCTTAATGTATTTTCTAGAAGTTATAAGGGCTTTTAGTTAGGATTTTCAAAGCTTTTTTGTTTTATTTGCATGCATTTGTTAGCCTCAGTGTCTGAATTCTTACATACAAATAATATATAGTTGAATCTGTTTGACATATAATTTCCTTTTCTCACTATACATTCATTGTCAGAACTTGTCTCAAGGGATTTGTTTCGTGCAGTCAAACTTCTCCCCCAATTATCTGTCAGATGAAACTATAAAAGCCATTTCCTTAAGAAATTAAAGTATCTATTTTTCTGCTGTATATGAAGACTCAAAATACCTATCTTAACTCTATGAGCAATCAGTAGATACTTTAACTGAAGAGAAATTCTGAAGTTTCTTTAATTGAAGATTTAAAAGTTGTAGCAACTAGAGAAGGTGGAAATGTGACAGATATGTAGGATATCCACATGCACAGACTGTGGGCAAATGAATATATTTTAGGTAAGATACATGGATTCTCCCTGCAGGTAGGTGAGAACCCAGATTCTTCCTCTGCATCCTGTTGGCACATGGTCATTCATCTGTGGGGAATGAAATCCACATGGCTAAAGCAGGCTTCTTAAATTATTGGTGTTAGTTTGAGCCAACTATTTCTTTTGCATTACACAACAAATGGGAAAACTTTCCTGCCAAGGAAGGAACAGAACTGAATGATAAATGTGACAATAATATTTACTATAGAGCTTTTCACTGAAGGGTAATCTTCTCTGATATGACCAGCTCTTAATTGCAGGTACCTTTTCCTCCTTTCAAACTGACCAAACAGCTGTCCTTAATTCGAATAGTGAAGAAAAACTTGCTCTCCAATTCCCCATTTCTGTTCTCTGCTGGAGGCATCCAGTTTTGTTGATAATGATCTAATCTGTTGCATAACCAGAGAATACCGAGCTTGCTGCCATAGCCTGTTTCTTTCTTGGCACTGTTGGAAGGCTTCAAAGAGAGACTGTGTGTGTGAGGCGACTGCTCTACCAGCAAGACCAAGGGGATCAAAGCATACATTTAGAAATGGAAAACAACAAAAAGAGAAGCAGTTACCACAAAGTTGCAAACCTGAAACTGAAACCAGTCTGGCAAGAATGAACTGTTTTGAAGTTGAGGATAATTATTACAAATTCTATAGAGTGGGGAAATATCAGGGATTTTTAAGGAAAATTAATCAACATTTTATTCTGTAGTTTTTCTGATATGGGGAAGATTATTGTTCAAAAACGGATGTGTGGACAATTATATGCAATTTAATTGGTTTTGCATGAGTTTATGCTGCATCACATTGCTTTCTTGGCTCCTCAGTGTTTCCAACCAGTAATTTTTCAAATGAAACCAGTTGAAAAATTACTTCAGGAAAAAAAAATTATAGGAAAGCTTCATGTAGGGATATTCTTTGAAGGTTGAACAGTTGTGTCAAAATTGTATTTAATGATATTGGGAAAAATACAGTGGTTTGTGGTGTGGGTTTTTTGGGGGCGTAATTTTTGTTTTCAGTTTCATAGTAAGTGGAAAGAATTTCTTTTCATATTATTCCCCAGTGTTTTGGATGAAGATTCCTGATTTTTCAGGAGATATCTAATTTATAAGCATTTAATTTATCTTTTGTTGATATTCATGAATCAAGATTATTATTCTTGTACTTTAAGTATGGTTTACATTATAATGCAATAATGGCTTAAACTGATCCTTTTTTAGTGTCAGATGTTAATATTGTTTTTCACTTACAATACTGAAAATTTGCCTTTAATTCTGGAAGAAAATCTTAATATTTAGCTGTGCTAATTTAATAAAGCATCGTATAGAAAACGCAGGAATCTTGGCTGCATGTTATTAGGAAAACTTCCTATAATTTACACAATATTAAGCAAAAAGAAACAATGTTTCTAGTGCTAACTTTGTAGTGTCCTTGTCCATAGTCTATGTGTCCCTGTCATTTACTGTGCTAATACTTTGTGGTTTTTATGATAGGGAAAATGACCGTAATATGTTTTTTCACAGTCATTGACTCCCTATAGAAGGGAGGCAAAGGAAAGCTGGAGGTACAATAAGTTTACTCTCCCTACTGTCATTCTTACTGTGTAGTCTTCCCTATGGTGGACCAGTGTTAATAGAAGTGGTTATGCCTTTTTTTCTTGTGGTGGTCTGGTGATTGGCATGTGTAGAGTGTTTGTTACATGCTACATTTCCTAAGAAAAACTGAAAAGCACAATGTGATTACTATTGATAGAGATCCACTAAAGTGTTCCACCTGATGAAGTGCTCTTATACACTCTTGAAATATTGTTTAACTGGCATTTTGATTTCCAGTGTTAGAAACACTTCACCATTCCTCTTTTCCTGTCTTCTTTAAGAGCAGATTCCTTACTCTGTATGTTTGCAAAATTTTAAGTTCTAATGATACCTTGTCCTAATGATTACAGGAGGCTGCCTTAGTTGTGATGACGACTGCTTCCTTGGACTACTTTTCCCTCTATGATGTGTCTCTTTTTTTCAGTGATCCGTCCTCATGGGATGGGAAAGAAGGAATGCTTGGTCAGATCAGATCCTGTACCTTTTGAAAGATGTATTAGATGTATTTAGAAATTATCCTGAGGGTCACAGAAGGTATTTTCTTATTCAAAACTATCCCAGACCCTTTCTTGGAAGCGTTGATCTTGGCAAATTTTCTTATAAAGTCCCTCTTTTTAACACTGGCCAAACAAGATATTTTTCTTTCTCTTCCTTTATGAAATAGCTGAGTTGTTCTGACTGAAATTAAAATACTTTAAAAATTAAGACTTAACACAGAGACCCAGCATAAACCCCCCTCTTCGATTCTCAAAGCTGAGCAGTTTAAAGGAGTGGACAGTGCTCTGATCCCCAATTGTAATGCTGAGAATCACCTGCATTGGTAGTGCTTCTCCAGCAAGAGGTAATATCACCAATTTACTAGTTGCTATAATAATGTTAATTCATACATGTTAAATAGCTGTTTAATTTTTTGCTATATTTCTGTTTGCGATTCCCTTACTAGTAAAATAAATCAGTGTCAGTGAAGTTACACACAGAATTACACAGAATTAATAAGATTGGAAGAGACCATGGAGATCATCAAGTCCAACCTTTACCTAGGTTAACAACCTACCCAACATCAGTCTAACATCTATACCATCTAAACCATTTAAACCATCTAAACCATACCACTAAGTTCATCATCCAACCTATCCTTAAACACATCCAGGGACGGTGACTCCACCACCTCCCTGGGAAGCCCATTCCAGTGGGGGATCACTCTCACTGTGAAAAAGTTCCTCCTGATATCCAATCTAAACCTCCCCTGACGCAGCCTAAGACTGTCCTCTCGTTCTGTCATTGGGAGCTGTATATGCTTAGAGGAGCCTTGTCCTGTCCTCTTTTTTGGGTCATTGAAGTCTTTGCTTTTGAGAGGCTTTTGTACTTTGTTTTTATATTCAGGGTATTTTTGACAGGGAGTCAGTGCTCAGATTGCAGTTTTAGTTACTATGGAGAAACTTTCCCACAGAAAGGCTTATCCTCTATTTTATAAAGATGGTTAAACACTGAATTTGCCCAGCTTCCTCTTAACTCATAGTTCTGAAGTTCATTTCATACCAGTTTTCTTTAGACTGAAAATTCTTTTGGCTCACACAAGCTTTTTAGCCTTTGCAATCTGTAGCGTCCTAATGGAAAAAAGAAAAGATGAGAATCAGTACGAAAGCGAAATCCTGAAAGCCTCATATGACAAGGGAAATGAATGTAGCTGTAGTCTGATTGTTGTATTTTGTTGAAAGAGAACTATTACATGGCTGTTGTGAAAGTTGAGTTTTTTTGAGATTTCTGGTATATACTGTTGTATGTCTGTTAGTTCCTCCACTTGTGGATATGGTTTCCTTATGAAGGTGCTAAATTGTGGTCGTTTCCTTTTTATGTTGTGGAGCTGGTAAGAGTTGTTTAAATAAGTTTGTTTCCATGGGGAAAAGTTCCTGGGCCTAGGCTGAATGGCAACAACACATGTACTTTGGTTCATATGTAGTTGTGGGGTTTTTTCACGATACTTTCTTTTTTTTAGTTTTTCTTTGTGTCTGCTATATTGAGTACCATTTGAAGAGGTAGCTACATTAAGGTGTAGTTCAAAGTGGCAGAAAACCATATGAGGCTGAGAACTTGATCCAGAAATAGATTGTGAAAGGTTCTGAAAGCATTTTATTTTCACCTGCTCTGTCAGCGTCTTTGCTGAATGAATGCTTACTCTTAAGCCTACTGTTCTCAGACTGGTTAGATTGTGTGATTTTTATTTTTTTTCACCTCCTCCAGCAATAAGAAGGCAATACTGCAGACTTTGAAAGGCCCAAAGGTTTGATAGCATTGTGCTACAGTGTGGGCTTTCCTCCTGATCCTGTGCAGTCACTGTGATGTGAAGGGTAGGAACCTTTTTCTCCTGTTCCTTTTATTTCTTTTGAAGCACCCATTAAATACCTGAGAGAAAGCAGACTGTTGTGAAAAAAGTTTTCCACATAATAAGAAAAGTTGGAGAAGAAGAGATTCATAGAGGGAACAGTTTTCTAGGTTATGCCTGGAGGATTATTCAGATTCAGTAAAGACTTCAGAACATAGGACTCAGCCTCAACATCCTTTCAAATTCCTAGCTATATTAAAGACAGATCAATTTCTCATCAATTATCTATAAATATAGAGGCATTTTAAGGACCTTTTCCCTGGCTGTTGTCAGAGTCTACAGATACAATAAATAATATCTGGTCCTGTTTTTTTCAAGGCTTTATATGGGATGAGGAAGGAGTAGGCTTCTATAGAGGGTCTCAAGGTTTGAAAAATCGGAACAGTAACAATATTATGAGATAACCCATGAGGAAACGGAGACATAAGAACTGCAGGTCTCATTGCACCTAATCTTCAAAGGTTGGAATTAGAACCAAGGTGTTTTTTTTCTATTTCCTCTTTTTCCAGCCTCTGTAAATATAGGCATATTTTTATTCCAGAGTTTCAATACTGAAATCCTTAAGTTAAATCTGCAGTTTTTAAACTGCAAGGAATTGTTTCCTGAACAGATGACAGAGTAATCCTGAGGGATGCCGAGTTTTTCTTCCTCTTCTCTTTTGTGGCTCTGTCTCACTCAATTTTGCAAGACAAAGCTCATGAACTCTTCTAAAGGATGAAGGCTGAAGCTTCTAGTGTATAATCACGAGTGGCCTGACAGAGACACTTGGTCAAAGTGACAGTTATTGTGTACAGTAGATGAGTGATAGACAGAAAGGATTTTTTGACTTGGACTTACCCAAATTTTGAACAATTTCAGCTGTGTAACCTTTTCTTGTTTAATTAGTGTAAGCACAGGGCATCATGATTACAGAAGATAAATGTTGTTCAACTGTATTGCAGAGCTTATCCCCTGAATTTGGTGTGAGGTTTGATGTTCCCTGATGGATATCAAAACTGAAATTGGTTCTTTGTGAAGGATCATCTTGAAAAATTGAATTCACATCCAAGTACTAATGCCAGCTATACTCTGGTCTTTCTGCTGCTGCTATTTTTTTGTGTAAAAGTCTTAGAAGCTGCCATTAATGTTTCTAAAGGAGGCAGCAATTCGAATACGCATGGCTGAAAAAACATTTTCTGCAGTTGTCCCAGCAAATTGCAGGCTCTCTCGAATACTTGATTCTCAGAAAATACATAAGAAAACAGAATTATTAATTCATATCCAGCAGAGACCAAAATACTGAAAATTCACGATGACGTGAAGCTTAACTAATTTACTGTGTTATGTGGTCATTTCAAAACTTCAAACATAAAGTTTGTGTAGTTTTTTTCCTGTCTTTGGAAGTGCAGTTTATTTGCTTATAAAGCAATGGCTGTATAATAACTGTAGATAGACTGTGATAGCTTGAGATGCTCCTGTCTCCTCTCCTCTAGTCTTTATTTCTGGTGTGCGTTACAGTACTGTAGCTCAGTTATGTCTCCTACATAATGAAAATTTATGTTTTCTTTCCAAAATTCTGGTCATGATGCCGGGTTGTTTGTTTATAATAAACAATATATATACTGTATTAATTGACACAAGTCTTAGGTCAAATAAAATAAAGGCTTGAGAAATGTAGAGAAGCACAATTTCCATATACATTATTATTGCTTCTTAAATGTTGTCTAAATAGTTTATAAAAATTAGAGATTATTCTGATTGGAAAACCTTATAGGACTAATAACTGATGAACTGATTTAGAATTACGTGCATGTATTTGTACAATGTTAAATCAAAAGAAAAGGGGTTGTGTGCCATTTATGATGAAACTATTGGTTTTTAATACTGGTTTTATGTTTCTTATGCAAATGACCTTGTATATACCTTATTTTACTTTTCTGCAGTACTAAGAAAATAACATTTTTAGGTAGCATTTTAATTTAGCTGTTCTATTCTGTGCTTACAAAAGGGTTAGCTGTGGGAATGTGTTTTGTAGGGGTTTTTTTAATGACTTCGTATTGTGTAGTTGAATAAATAATTTGCATTTGAAATGTGAAAAAATCAACACCACTTAGGCTCCTTCACTCTAACAAGCTGGTCTGCCTTTTTGTCTAGGCTAATTCAAAAGAACATGTGTTTACATGCATGTGAGGAAAGCCAATATCCACAACTTGACAGCAAAAAGAATGTCTTTGCACAAGTGGTTGGCCATCTTTAAACTTGTTCCACAGCGAGTCAGCGGTTTTGTTGAGTGGTGAGATTTTTGAGGTTTAGATGGCAAATCTTACCAAGACTTAGGTTTAAAAAAAAACCTTTATGTAAAAGACTAATAAATCTTTCTTGTTTACCTTACATTTCGACCTCATCTTACAGCTCCTCAACCATACGGTTGATAAAGGAGCTAGATTTGTCCAAGGCCATTCACGTAGCCTGCATGTTAGGCATGATGGCATCTTCTATAAGGATGCTTAGAGGTCTCTCAGATTGATCTGGGTAGAGGTATCAACATGACAGTAGATCCTCACTGCCTACACATGAACATCTTTGTTGTGGCATCTGTCGTATTTTGACAGCATACATTTTCAGTTATGGCAGATGTATAATAGAGACAACCAACACTCTCTGGTTTTTCCATACAACTTGGCATACAGATCAAGGAACTCCTGTGTTGAACTTCAGTGCAAAATGGAAGTCCTGTATTTGCCGGCTGTTTCCAGACATAGGTCTGCACTTAGTGTGCTATTAGTAGTTTATTATTGTCTCACTAACTAGTTGGAGTTTTTTCCTATTTGAGATTTTATCTTATTTGGTGATGTGGTTTTCTTAAGACCTCCTGAGTTTGAGTTTCTAAGGCAAATGCACAAGACCTGATATTTTGGCTGCAATTTTTTTTTAAACACAGTGCTCTTTGTGGACAAGCACTGCTTGACTAATTACAGCCTAACGATAGAACAGTTTGCTTTGAAATATGGCCTTGTTGAGACAAAGTTGATGGAGGAGCAAGGAGTATTTTTCTTGGGTTGTTATGCCTTCCCTAGTTTTTCTTGCTTTTATTGCTGTTTTTGTCTCTAATACTGAAGATGCATTGGACTTCCAAGGTGGGGCTTCAGAGTGGTGCTTTTGTTGGAATTCTTCGTTATTTGGAAGAAATTGGGAGTTTTGTGGAACTGAAATGTGTCATTTGAGATTATTTTGAACTTTTCATCATTGCTAATAGCTGTTTCAATTTCTGGGCAGCTCATCAGTTGAATGTGTTTGTGTGAACGACGTATATCTTCCCTATTTTATATGTGCTGCTCTGTGGATCATGTTGTCTTCGCTAGCAGTAGACTTCACTGAAGTAGGACATTGACATTAACAATAATGTCACTTACCACAAAAATTCCAAGCGTTTTTATTGGAAGAGACACAAAACATTGTGCTTCAAGGCTTAAAAATGCCTAAGACACAAGTCATTGTAGTGGGGGATGTTTTTAGACGTGTGCACACTGATGGGTCTTAATTCGTTTCTGAAGCATATGGTTATGGCTGTTGTCTTAAATGATTTGATTAGAAAAACCGTAAGTGTCTAGTATAGCAGAATCTAAAGAATCTCGAAGGATGGAATATGGCAGTTGCTTTTTTTTTTATGGTAATATTACCCTTTGTCCCCTTGCTTATCACCTATGAAATTGATTACATTTTCAATGATATTAAATTATTATTATTGCAGGAGTTGACTCTAGATTCAAATTAAACTTTTGATTAATTCTTCATTGATTTCATGTGATGTATGAATTTCAGTCAAAATAGATGAAAATAATATTTAAAAATGCCGTTTCTGTAATGTAGTAGGGACAACACGGGCTATTCAGCTGCTATCCTGGTGATTAAAGAAGCATGTTTTCATCCCTTGGTATGTACCAAACCTTCTGAGATGCATTCTGCCTGGAGAGCATTGGAGCTTAAATACAGAATAACTGTGGAACTGTAATTAAATACAAATTACAGTGCTAGAGCACACTTAACAAATTATCACTTGATACAGGTTTCATGGTTCTGAGGGGGCTCTTTTAGATGTAGGTAAATTTGAATCCTCTTGCTTTAGTTCTACATTTCTTTTATAAATACGTACTCCGTTTTGAGCTTTCTAGGTTTCTATTGGTGTTATAGACTTGTTTACTCTTCCAAACCTCAGAGAAGTACTTGGCCATGTATTTTACTATTTTCTTAAGTCAGGCCTTTGTCATCAGGGAATGACTCTTGTTTTATTAATCTGCAACTACTGGGCACTTCCTGGGGACTCATTGAGTTCTTACTCACTAGTGAAGTTCTCCAGGTTATACTAGCAGTCTTTGCCATGCACTGACGGTGTTTTACATTAACAGTATTTATAAAAAAATAACACAGAGGAATAACCATGGAAGATAAAGAACTTGTTTTTCAGCATGAGGTATTTGTTCTAAAACTGCTTATTATGATGTTGAGGATGCAATTAAGGAGAGAGCTATACACTGAAAATACAGGACTTAAAAACAAATGTGATTTTTTAATTTATTTTCATTTCACTTTTCACTTGCTAACTTGTACACAGTCTGCTTGCTTAAACTGAAATATGCAGATTTAGTGGAAAATGAACTTCAGATTTAAAGCACTTACTAAGAAATCTGAATAATCAGGCTTTTGATGGTACATTAATATTTTATATTGAACTATTTATTAATTGCCAAATACATTTTTTTCAATTTCCTTTGCTTTTGGAAAAATTAAAATATTTGTATGAGCTTAGTCAGACTGCTAAATGTCTTGTCTTCTGAAAAACTCTAGTAAAAACAGATCAACAGGTTGTGGGGAGGAGGGTGTAGGTGTTTGGAAGTAATGTAACTAATGGAGGTTGGTGATAGGGTGGCTTTCATACATGCAGAGGTTTGTTTCTGGTGGTCCTTCTTCCTGTCCATCTTCTTGATGGAATACTAAATGCTAGGTTTGGATTTCATTTTAATACAGCTGAAGCTTGAACTTGTTAATCAGAGGGCCAAAGTCTGTATCTGTTGAAGTTGTCTGGAACTAATGATGCATCTTTCAGAGCTGTGATTTTTGTGTGTTTTTTTTTTTATTTGAAAATACTACTCTAAAGAATTCATGTCAAGCTTGTAGATCAAAGACAGACTGCATAGAAGTGCATTGCTATATTACTGTGTACTAGGGGAAACATATCACAAGAAATTTCTATTTAATAGGGAATTCTAGTAAAAAGAGATGCATAGATCCGATGGTCTTGGAGGGCAAGCAATGAAAATTGCTTGTCTCCAGCCTGAACTTAAGTGCATTAAATAGTTTAAATACTATTTAGTAAAATAGACTGATCAAAATTTTTTCATTTCAAATGTTGAATCTTCTGTTTTCTCTTTTCCTGTGTTGTGCTCAGGACTCATCCATCTAGTGATTAAGAAGATCTCAGCATAGGTAGCAGAATGGTAAGTTTTATAGTATAATTTGCAGTATTGCCTAGCAAAAGTTTTATTTCATTATTTATCATCACCATTCAGATGATACTAAGTATAAGGGTGTTTTCTTTCTTTCTTTGTTAAGTGTTCTCTGGTCTTCTTCAGTGCATTTCTAGAAAGTCTTGTTTTAATATATTAAAATCATTCTCATTTATGTATCCTGTTCCTTTTAGAGGATTCCAGGCCTAGGTATTTATATTTTTTTTTAGGGAATGTATTTTAGTTAAAAACATTTGTACCTATTTTTCCTGTAGTTTTCTGTAGCCACCCGACATGTCAAATAATGTCTTTTAGCTTTTTCATATTTCACCAACTACAAGACACTTGTGGTTTTGTGCTTAGAGCCATTCTAACTATCAACTTTTTTGACAGCAATTATTCTAAATCCACTTCAAACGAGGATGAAGTTGCTCGCAGCTTTGTCCAATTCAATATGCAGGAATTCTTTTAAATTTCTACTGAGAAAAGGATGAACTGTATGGTGGCATATGTTTTTGATCTTTCTGTTTTCATTTTAGTTACTAAGTGCTATATTTTTTCCCCTGACATTTCCTTAAAATGTTTTCCAATCCTGTTTTCCTGTGAGTTTGGTGATGTCCTGTTCTTGGTAGCTTTCAGTCTTTAGCTTTGACTTGAGTTGCTGGATGAATAACTGATGAACTGAGAACAACACAGACACAGCTTTTAGAAAATACACATTTTTAAAATGCAGCCTCCTTCCCTTTGATAAAATCATGATGAATTTAATTTGGTGTATAATACGAAGCATTTTATTTGATTGAGCTTTTTCCTCTGTTTCTCCCCCTTAAAGAAAAAGCCTGTAAAGTAGAATAGTAGTTGGGGGAACACAGAATAGTTACAAATATTCTATGTTTTCCTTTAGACTGCAACAGTTTGTCATATATATCTGGAGCTTGACGCTTATCAGGTGCAAATCTACAGCTCAAATACGGACTGGAATTTGAGTGGAAAAAATAGCTTACCTTCCACTGAAGTGCCTGTTTACAATGTAGGCTGACCTTAATTTAGTATTGCTTTGGCTGGTCCGCTTTCTACGGGCAAAATGACTGTGATATTAGCAGTAGAAGAGAATGTGTGTTGAAAAATTGAAGGAAAAAAGCTAATAATGTCCTGCACCCGACCTCACAGAAAAACCCCTTCCTTCCCCCAAGACAACCATGACAAAATACTATAAATTTTCTCCACATGTACTAGCTGTGCTTAAGCAGACACTATGGAAGATTTGAAGCTGTAACAAGACACGTTTCGTTCTGAAGAGTGAGACTGAATTCCACCTTGTTCTTTTCTGAATGTTTTCTTTTGTCTAGACACTTGAGTTGTATTTGTTTTAATTTTTTTTTTCTCCACAGGGTATCTGCTAGTGAAGGGTAACTTTTCAGTTGCTGACTTGTTGGATGTACATTTCAGCATTTAATTTTTTGGCTCAATGACCCATAGCTCCTTTTGTTGATGTTTTGGGGAGGGAATAGATTAATGTTAGTGGCATCTTTTATATATGAGATAAACTTCATCACTTAGTGCTCAAGCCTAAACACAAAGATGCAGAACAAAGAAGATGGAACATTAACTGGCAGTATTTTTTTTGAAATTGATGTATGCAGGTTAAAGTTGATTTCTCTATGTAACATTAGCCAAAACTTTATGACATAAACATGATTTGCAGAATTGAGTAAAATGTATTATACTGTGATGTAGTGATAGAAATACCTTTTAAGAAAGTTAGTTTTTATAACAGGAGGCTTTGTTAGAAAAATGCTAAACTAAATAGGTGAGTTCTTGGTGCAAGTCCTTTGGGAAGGCTGTTACACTTGGGATACAGCCACTTCAGTTTGCCTCTGTAAGATGAAATTCTTGTTTTTTTATCATCTATTATTTAAAAAGAATCTCTTGAGTTCCTACTAACGCATATCCTTGAAAAAGTCACATCTAGATCTGAAAAAGTGGGTCTCAGTGTTGTAATTGCCAAACCAAATTATTACTGTAATATTTAAAAGGTGAAGAATGCCTGTTGTCCTTCTTTTTTTGAAGCAGTGAAATATGTTGTGTCTTAGAGCTAACAAAAATGTGCCAGTAAAGTCAAAGCTGATCTTTCCTTGCCTTCACTCTGTTTTGGAAACTGGTAAAGCCAGTCAGACATTGAAAAAAGTGCCCGGGACCAAGGGCTCGAGGGTGGCTTGCAGCCCAAATTTCTCCTTATTTCCTATGTTTAATAAAACAGGAAAGAGAAAAAAAAGGATTTTCATTACTAAAATTTCAAAGTTATATTTTGAAGCAGTTTGAAATGTTTTTAATAATAATGAGCTAGGTCTTTGTCCAGTTTCAAACCCCCAGCTTCTGTGCTACAGAATCATTTGAAGTAACTGTAGATTGCTGTTTGCCATTTGAGCCTCGCTACCTTGTTGGCAAGATGACCTTGAGAATGCAGTGCAGGAATTCTCTGCTCAAAGGACTAGAATTCAGAGACCACCAGACACGTTGAGAGCAAAACTGGTCAACGATTAAGGAGAAAAAATCTCTTACAGACTGCTCTGCCATCTATCTTTCTGTGTGACCTCAGATCGGTTCATTGGCTCTTTCATTTGCTGGGTTGCATTTGTGTACAAAGAGTTATGTTACTCTTTGGGCCAGATCCCCTCTCTTTGTATACCTGTATCAGTGCTGACTGATTTCACCAGGGTTACTACTGGTCGGTACAGATGTAAAGTGAGAAGCAGGGTTTCTGTTTACGTTGTCAAATACATTTGATTTCTTTTTAAACTTCAGCATTCAGCTTCTATGTAGAATATAGACCAGTATTTTCTTAACATGCGAGGTAATAAGGAAAAAGTTAAGATGATGAACTCCTCAGAATACAAGACTATGAGCAGGTCAAAGATTAATGTACTAATAGTTAAGCTACTCAGGGAATTACTCTCTTCAGTATGCAGTGCTAGGTTTTACATGCCGACGAATTTTGGATAAGTAGAGGCGCTCCTGGATGTCACTGAGAGTGTCAGCAAAGTTGTTTCACACGTCAGGTCTGTCCTACGAGGAAAGGCCATTGCAGTCCGCAGCGTTCCTCCTCTGGATATGCTAATGCACTGTGAAAGTGCACATCATGCCTGGATGGGCCCTGCTGATAAAATACCGCCTGGAGATCCTGCAAAGTGCTAATGTGTCAAAGTGCCCGCAAGCAGAGGGTGAATAATACTGCTTTCGAAAGGTCGCGTCTGTCGAAGTTAGCTACTGTGTCCTGTCCTTCCTGCGTGGGGCTGCAGTCCACTCTGAAAAGTTGTGTTGTTCTTTGTAGTCTCAAAATCCACAGTTTGGTGGCTCGAATCAATAGGGCTGATAAAAGCGTCTTAATTTAGACAGCAGGAAAGAAAAGCAAACATTAAAAGCTTTAAAGCCTTAAAACTGGCTCTTTGAGTTAGGATGGCTGGATGATTTCAAGTCTTGCCTGCTGCAGTGTTCCCCAAAATGTGTTACCTGTTCTGGGAATTGTGTTATTCTCATTTCCAATCTTACTTTGTTTCTTTACCTTCTACTGACAAAAACACTTCCACTTTACAGTTACGTACGACTATTTGCCAGGCAAAATTACTAGTCATTCTCAACAGTGGATGGGCATCTTTTAAAAAACCCCCAATCTTTTATTTTTTTTCTATCCTACGTTTTATAGTAATGTTTGAGACTCTCATCCTATTTAAAGCATTGTGCCTTTTTTCCTCTTAGACTTTTAATATTTAGTATTGTTCATAAAATACTGTGAACATGCTGTATAATTTGTGTATGTAACATTAAATAATAAAATAGGTGCAACTAAAGTATAATTTCAAGTAGTTTATATATGATTATGCTCTTGCAATTTTATTTGGGACTTGGTTGCACTTAAACACTTCCCATAAAACATATATATATATATAAAACTTACACATGTTAACATAACTAAAAAGAAAAATCTTCAAGTGATTTTTAGCCATATCAAAATATATCAGACTTGTCAACTATTTTTAGTGTCTTCTGGGATATTTGTATTCATAGATAACGTCCATGACTTAATTGTTTATAAAAGCTTGTGTCCATCGTGCAGACTGTGTAATTTCAGACTCAAATCTCTGAGTTCTAGATGCTTTGGCTTTGCATTTTTTCTACTGTGAGGAAGAGACATTTCCTATTTAGTGAGGAAAAGGTTTATGCCATCACTACAGTTGTGGGACTACAGTCTGAAGTGAAAAGCATTTCCTGCAAAGAGGAAATGCTCTTCCTCCTTTTGTTTCCTATTTTGCTTCTTCACAAATAACTGTTCCTTCACTCCACTTGGTTAGTTTAGAATTTCTGGTTCACCAGAATGGTCTGTTCTCTAAATGTTTGCTTAAAAAGGAAAGGATTTTGAGTCTGTCTTTTTAAGTATATTTAAGTAATGTTTGTTCTTTTGATTGTCCATTGTTTTGATTGCTAGACATTTAAAGGTTAGATGAGAGTTCATCTTTCAAGCATACACTTTCCTGGTTGTTTCTATGCACCATGGTTGTTGCTTATTTAAGTTAGTGAAGCCATTGTCCAGGGTCACAGTGAACAATGTGTGTTCAGAAGCCTCAACCCTTCTGAAGGGTTGAGAGTCTGAAGGCAAGGGAAAGACTTGATTTTTGTCGGCTTATTTGCATGCATGAGAATGCAACTTGAAAATCAAATAGAACTGAAACCGTTCTTTCTCCTTGTTGGAGTCTGGTTCCTACTGAGTGCAGAGAGGCATAAAGACAGATAATTCTCACTACTTATTGCTTGGTACGCCAAGAATGGTGTATCACGCATGACTATGTTTGACCATAGCCTTTAATCAGTTGAAAATTTGTTAAACAGGACATTCTAAAGTGTTTACAAATTTAGAACAGCAGCAAACCAAAACCTGACATTAATTTATTGTAAATAAAGTATCTTGCTACCAGTACTCAATGTGGCTAGGTATAATAATTTTTTCCCCCTGAAGTTCTTGTTAAATGCTTAATTGGAAAACACAATAAACTATGTCACTTGACTTGCTCTGTGTTTGAAGAATGCTGTCTAACAGGAGAATAAATTTGATTTGAAAACAAAAAAAAAAATTTACAACAGCAGTACAGACGTGGTAAGACTTGGGACAAAGATGCTGAAAATTGTTTGAATTTACAGAAGTATATTGTAAATAAAATCTAAAGTAGCATGGTTGTGTATGAGGTGAAGTTATTAAGATGGATGTGCACTTGACTACCAAGACAGCAAGTCCAAAAAAAGAATATTTGGGTATACTGAAAGTAAGACACTTCTATCTAACAGGGGTCACTCGGTCATTTTAAATATAGTCCAGGAAAATTTTACTCTCACAGTAATTGACTGATCCAAGCTCTTAATTGCTCTTCCATATAATCAAGCTAACCTATTGATTCTTTACCTACGTGTGTTTTGGGTTGTTTGGCTTTTTCTTCTTTGTTGTTTTGTTTGTTTTTTCCTGCATTTCAGCAGCTTTCTTTTTACATTCCAGTGTTTTGGTAATTCAGCAAAAATTATATGTACACCTGGAAAATTATCTTCCCTCTTCTCTCAGCATTACATTTGGGAGTTATTAGGGAAATGCACCATATTTCTTAGTATTAACTTTTCCCAACATTCTCCTTAGTTAGCCACAGAAAACATGTTCAATAATTTCCTCCTAGTAGTGCAGGCTGAGTGGTTGGATTGGCAGGACACGAGACAATCATGTTCCGTGTTATATTTAGGTTTATAGTCATGAACAAGTAACACATGAATGATTTTTTGCCAGTTGTAATTGATATCTTTTTAATTATCAGCTATACATCTTTTAAAGAAAACACCATGCTAATTGATAGCCACCTTTTGTTTTTAATCATTAATATAAAATTAATCTAGTCTGCAGTGGGTATAGAAAATGATAATCTGTATTAATCAATTATAAATGAAACCTTAATATTTGGTAAATCTGCAATGATCACTTGAAATAATTTCTAAAAGGAACATATTTCCAAATAATATTTTTTTCCTAAACATTATTGTTGGGAATTGACTGATGTTAAAGATATTCAGCATTTTTACCTTCTCTTTACTGGGGTTTGTGCTGCTTTTTTGTTTTTCTCTCTGTGCTAAAGTGTAAACTTCTCTAGTGGCTTTTTGAGTGAAGAGGAGAGGTGAGATTGGGGTGATGGTGGAAAGAAAAATAAGATTAAAGCATAATTTTAAAGAAATTTTATTTTTAGGTGGAACATTGTTTTGTCTTCTACATTAAGCTGCTGCACCTACTTTCCCCAGCCTTTTGCTTCCTCGAGGGCTCTGCTTGAGGCCAAGATGACCTCCCTGACCACCCTTCACCACTGACCTCTGAGCTACCACTCACGCCTAGAGGTTTGCACATGTCATGTCTATGGAAGGTTGTATTTGTCCCCTCACAGGGTTTTTTTCAGCTTCCTTACTTTGTTAGGTGTGGGAGAAATTTTGGTAGCATATAGACAGTAGCAGGTGATAGACTTACGAAGTGTCTAACTCAAAAGTAGAGGGAGGAATGTGATAGGGCCAGAAAACACTGAAGGAAATTTCCTGGGTTATGAAGGCATGGATTCTGTGTATTGAAAGGAGCATGCACCTCAGTAGAGAGAGTCAAGAACAGGATTTTTTTAATCAAATTAAAAAAAATAACAACCAACTTGTGTATTTATGAAGGAGTGTACTATATGCAAAATGATTGGGCTTGTATTATTTGCAGATGCTGCTGCTGTGGTGGCAGCACCTGCAATGAAAACAAGGCTTCTCCTGTTTGATACTACTTTGATAGTGGTTTGTACTTGACTGTCTAGCAATTAGTGCTCTAAGAAGAAAAGCATGATGGTAGCTTTTGAAGGGCCCATTGAACATGTTTATTAGTGATCTAATCTTTTAGAAAAGGAGATGTTTTGAAAGAAAGTAGTTGACAGTAACAGTTGGGAAGACCTTATATTGGCTGGTTTCTCAGACTGATGTCATATAAAAAATTCAGTTTGAAAAAAAGTAAACTTGAAAGGAAATCTTAATATTTAACCCACGACATAAATAAACCTTTCAGTCTGTGTCTTTATGAGCTTCAATCTTGTTTCTCATGCATGATATGCTCCTTCTGATTTCCTTCACCTCTTCCCTTTTGCAGTGTTTGTGATGGGCCTGACTCTGCAAAATACAGCTAGAGAGAGTCAAAAGACAAGTCATAACAGAGTAACACGAAGAGCAGGAGAGTAGCAGGGCTTGAGGCTCTCATGGGTTTTTTTGACAGGTACAGTTCCCTTGTGTCTTCCCCACAAAGTTTCCATGCCTTCCTTTTTGTGCCTGTGATAGAGAAGTGAGTTGACGTGCATTTGCCCACTGTCTCAAGGTGCACCTTAGGAGTAGGGAAGGGCAAGAATAAAAATTTTCCCCTTTTAGTCAACTTTTGATGCTGTTTTGATACTGCTTGACATGGGGACTAATATATTAAATAGGAATGTCCTCATATCTACATTGAATGGGAGGGTTATTGTATTTAATGTGTTTGCTGTAGTTGTAAGCTCTCTGGAATAATGGCCTTTCTTATGTGTTTTGTAAAGTGCTGTGTTTACTCAAGGTGTCCTGCAAATTGCTGTAAAAAGTAGTACGGGGAGGGTAATGTTGCCGCGCTTACCTCTTATTCTTTTTCTATATCCAGTGTAATAAAATGATACAATTATATTTGAAGAAGATACTGAGAAAATGTAGTCTAAATGCTGTTGTTTTAAAGAGATTAGAAGCCACTTGACTACTCTTTAAAGTGAAATATATTTTGTTTTAATTTTGTGAAGATGGATGCGTAAAGCTGGGTTTAAAAAATTCTGCTCTTCTATAGGAATTAACTTTTTTTTAGGATGTTTAAAAATACTTAGTTGGCATGTACATATAGACCAGTAATGTTTCAGGCACATGCTCTTTAAAAGCTCTGTCATAGTTTGCTTCAGGTATTTATGAACATAGGAACTAAAATTAGATTGACTGCAAGTAAATACAAAGGAAAATATTTTAAAATTTGATCCAAGTTTAGTAATTTTTTAGAAAAAAATGGTGACAACAAAGGTGATTTTTCCCATTTTGAAACTTAGATATTGGGTTTCGCAGTGTTTTTGGCAATATTTAGTGGGTTTTGTTTGACTTCAAATTGCAGACTCAGTTGTTTCGATGATAAATTTAGTTTTCACTGTAAAGGTGGGACGTATACAGCTCTGCTGATTCAGAGAAAAGGTGTAAAAATGCTTCTGAAGCACTCTGAGTAATTTTTAAGTGTCATGATTTTTGGAATTGCAACCCGTGCCTTTTAAAAGAAGGAGTTTTGCGATACATGGAGTACCACGTACTGAACAGAGACAGGTATTGAATGTCTGCTGCTGTTCTATAGTAATGAATCTGCTTATGAATGGCTGTGGAAAGTTTAAAGGTTATTATCTCATGTTTGTTTACTTTGTAAAGATAAGATTTCAGAGAAAATCGAAGGGCACTGTCTGAAATTCTCAGTCACTGCAGCTCCATGGAGAGCATTGATCCCTTCCTAGAGGTTGCTGGGGTCTCATTGTCTCCCTGTTCATTGCAGGCTGCTGATGAAATCTCCAATATTTCAGGTTTGCGATTCCTTTATTGTTGTTTTGGCAGTTTGTCAAAATTAAATGGCTTAACCAAATCAATACACTGTCTTGCTTGGTAACATCTGCATTTCGCATGTCAAGATACTTTGCATTTCGAATGTAGTCACAATGGAATGAGCCACGATGATTGCAAAAAGAGCCTGTTTGCCTTCCAAAGCCCTCAGACCATAAGGAAACTTTCTGGAAAATAAACTTTGCTCTGTTATACAATCACAGCTTCCACTGAGATTGGTGCTAACTGCACACATGTGCCCATGGATAGGAGTCTGTTGGTAAAGAATAGATGCAGCAAGGTCAGAAGCAGAATATAGGCTACAATGAAAATGAATTTTACTTGAAGAGTTTGTGTATTTGGCAGTGTTTATTGGTGAGACAATTTATTGCATAGTAAGGAATAAACAACTTCCTCTCTGTTGTGATGGCCTCTCTTTCCATGGGGTGACTAAGCTTTTCTCACCAATTTAAGTTGTGGCAATATGTGTCTTTAGATACATGTTTATCATTAGCTGAAATAACACAGCTGTTAAGAAAAGGTTTATTGCCATACTTGTTCTGCATTCTAAGCACATTCTGTGTACATGTCAAACAAAATGCCAATTTAATCGGCCCCCTCAGAGTTTCCAAAGGAGTGATGATGAAAGTTTGGCAAGTTACTTGCACCGTTCTGTATAAAATCTGCATGGCCATTATCTCCAGACACTTGCAATATGAAAAATGCCAATGGTGTTTTTACATTTTTAAGAGACTAATAAGCTACAGATGTCAAAACTGTAAAGTTGAATTATCTTAAGCATGTATGTATATGGCAATGCAGGTTTTTTTTTTAATTTGTGTGGATTTATTCTTAATCATAATAGTAAATAAATTTAAATAAAGAAATTTAAATATTGGAAATGTTTAAATATAGAATGTGTATTTTAATGCTTCCCTAGTGTGTGGTGAGGTGGGCAGGGGTATGTGTTTTGGAAAGGCCCTCCTGTGAGTGGCCCAGGCTGAGGGCAGCAGACTTGAGAGGTGTGCTGCCTGTTACTACTCTGCCACATGCTGTGGGTACTTGCTTTTTGGTTTGACTCCAGTGACTCTTTGAGCTAGAAAAATCTAGTGCAGGGATTTAGTTGTCATTTTTTTTCTATTAAGAAACAACATGAAGCCAAAAAGTGCACTTAGTCCTTGTTTTAATTTGTTGCAGTTGAAAATAATTTGATGCCTCTTTTAGTGACATATATTCTTTAAGAACTCAAGTTTTTCTACCTTTCTCTGTCGCTGTGCTGAATGTTTTTGTAACCTGTAAGCTGTGTTTTAGTACCCAGAGCTATTTGTACCATTTCTGAATGATAACTGATTTAGTCAAATTATTGTCTGTATTAGAAACTCGTGCTATGAGGGAAGATGCAAATTCCTTGTTAAAAGAAGGAGTCTGATTTTTTTTTTTGTTTTAGCAGAAACATAAAGGGAAGTAAACAAAAAGAAAATGGCTTGATTCAAACACATCTATCTACATCTTTACCTGACGCTCCAATGATAAACACACCAGGTTGGCACAATCAAGCTGTCAGATCTATACTGTGGTGAAAAGCTGTCTGTTGCAGAATAGATGGAGCCCAGTGCAAATGGTCAGGATGATCCCCTACTTCTATTTCTGCTCTCAGTTTACTTTTTACTTCATTTAACTATCTAGCCTCTGCAACCATACTGGAGCTATAGCTTTTCACAAAATAAAACTTTCTTTTTTCCAGGCAACATCTAAAGTATGTAATAATACACTTTATGATTTTCCTTTTTACTTCACATCAGATGACAGTTTGAAGAGCTCAGACTGAGGGAAGGGGAAATTCAGGCTAGCATTTTTCACAGAGTCTATTTTGGGCAGTAGCTCTGGGTGCCAAGCTTCAGAAGGAGGCTTTGCCTTAAAGAGAAATCCTGTGCTCTTACCTTGTGCTCACTCAGGTTTGAACTACAGGATTCAGCACCTCTGTCAGGCTTTAAATTTTTCAGACTGAGTACCCCAATTTAGTGACTCTTTTTGATAAACTGACTTACATGGGCTGCCAGAGGTCAAATGAACCCATCCAGAATCAGGCAAGGCAAGTTGTCTGAATGCTCAGTTTTGTACTTAACTTTCAAGACTGTATTCTTGGGCCTCTCAGAAAATCTCTTTAATGACAAGCCAGGAAATCTTTTAACCAGACTTGAACTAAATGTTTTTGTCCCCTCTTTTAATGCTTTCCAGCTTTCCAGACTAATAGTAATCTTTAAATACTGTTTTTCATATATGAGTTTCCTAGATATGCTGCCTTTTTTTTTCCCTTGTTTATTCAATCCAAGCAAGTATTTGAAAAATAAGGAATAAAAAGTGGAGTACTTAAAAAAACATGAATAATTTCGTGGCCATGATTACATGTTTATGCCAATGTATCTCTACTGTAATAGGTTAAGTTTTTCTATCATAAGTGAGGAATAACTTGGTCAGGATTACTGAGTTCACAGGACAGCTAATGTACTTCCATGATAGATCTGTGAAGTGTATGATACTTCCATGAAGCCAAATGCAGTTTTTTTCATTACAAGGTAATAGAGAGCAGCGACTGATCAGCATGCTTAATTTTGATATTTTGTCTTTGTTAAACCCCGATCAGATAATTGCTCAGAGGAAGTTGCAATGCCAGCAAAAACCAGCTGTGTTATTTTCAAGGGAAAGCTAGTTTATTGATGTTTCAAATGTCAGTCCTCCAAATGTATGAAACTACTTTTTTGCTGTGTACTGTGCTTCTGCTAGCAGTTAGGAATTAACGACCTTCATACCCGTCCTGAAAATTATTGATGTCAATTTACCTAAGCACAGCAGCTAAGTGATGCAAAACCTTTACCCAGTTTTGTTCTCCCATCCCTGTTCTAAATGTTACAAGGATTTGTGTTCTTATTGTAAAGATTTTCTTTGAAAATGCAATAATACAACTTAGTCACAGTTGGAAATAGGTTAATTTGTTTGCAATTACTAGCTGCTTTTCCATTCACATAGGACTAAAATCTTTGCTCCTGATAAGTTACAGCTGACAATTAGTTGGACTGGAGGTGGCTATTAAGACAAAGAAACAAACAAATGAAAAGAAAAAATAATTAACCTCAAATTTCTGGGTGTAGTAGAGCTGAGGTGACACTGTCCTGTTAAGGCCACAGTATGCAACAAAACCTTGTTTAAGCAGCTACAGGAAGCTTGTACTTTCCTGCACTGTGTCTTACCTTTAAAATCTTTGTATTTGTTTGCTGGAAGCTTTTTTTGTTGTAGTAATGATAAGCCCCTAGGAAGTGGGGACATTGCTAACAAATAAATAGCGAGATTAAAAGAAAAAAGCATATTTTATACTTGTTTAACTAAGAGGTATGTGACTGTGTATTGTGTTGTAAGCTTGAATTCTGACAGCAGGTAACAGTCAAGTGCAGTTGTATTATTGCAGTCTAAAAATGTGAAATGTGAGTGCTTTTAGTTACCTGGAAGTGTTGTGTTTTGATAAAGAAGCCAGTTGTTTGCTCTTGCTGTTTGCTGCAGGAATAGAGAGCTGATGTCTTAGCAGGGAGAAAAATAACAGAGAATCTGCAAAAATATCTTAGGTATTGCTGTATGTGGCAGCATGAGTGTTTGAGGTCAGAATTATGAAAGTAGTTGGCCAGTTAGATGCTGGCTGTGATGTTTTTCTGCTCACTAACAACTTCTTCTGAAACCCTTTAATCACATCACCTGTAGGCATCCACAAGTTTTCTATGCAGAAATGTTTACAAAGATGAATGATTTTAGATTGCCTTTAAGAAGAGCTTTCACAGCCAAGAAATGTCATGCTCTCAGGCACATGGTGTGATTCTTGGAGTTGTCTTGTGCAAGGCCAGGAGTTGGGCTGGATGATCCTTTTGTGTCCCTTCGAACTCAAGAGTATTCTATGATACTGTGGCCCTTTAGGCGTACTTGCTAGTGGATATAATCATGTGCAGGATTTTCTATGCTGCTTTTACGTTGATACTATTGGTTTTTCTTTTTTTGCCAGTAGTGGTTTTGCAGAGTTACAGGCAGCCAGTTGTATATTGCCATACAACACATTCCTCTAAAAAAGACATACAAGTCTTGATCTTGTCTGGGAAGGGCATAAAGGTCTCTTCTGCTGAACATGGTGATTCATCTCACTGTGCTCAGTGAAGCCAGCCAGCCAGCAGGAAGCTGCCGAGCTGCTGAAAGTCTTCTGCATAAGCTCTCATCTCCAAAAAATACTTTGCTCCTCCTTGATTGGGGTATTGTTATTCTTAGTCATCAGAGTCATGAGAGCCCACCATGAGCACCCTACACCTCTGCCATATGTGTAAGAACACAACTTAGTGCTGAAGGGAAAACTATGTGAAACATAGGTTTTGTTTAACTGTTGAGAAGTCATTAGTCATTCTTACCACCACTGACTGCAAAGTGTCATGAAGTAATATCCATTGCTTTTGAAAACTCTCACTCTTGCTTATAAGTCTTCCTTGTTCACTTAGAGTGAAAAGCAGCTGTTGAAGACATAAAAGATTTCTATCCTGTGTTAAGTCAAAACTGATGCCAGTTCAAGGAGCAAACATTCTTTTCAGCTGATGAAAGAGGCTCCTAATAGCTTATGGGGTTTCTTTGCTTGGTAACCTATGCCAGGGTCACTGAAGGTTTTCTTTTTGCTGAGGAAAGTTGAAGAAGTGGATGTGTGCATGTGCGTTTGGAGATGGCCTATCAGACACCTGAGGTTAAAAAAAAGTTTCTGGGAGGACCATGTGATCTTTCTGTGAGTCAGTATACAAAGACTGTTAGCCCCATTTTCAACACTAGGGAGCATCTAGTAACATATTACAACATCCCATGACCCTGGAATATGGGACAAGCATTACAGCCACAGTTGTCTATGATGCTTATTCTCCTGCTTTCTGTAGAAGTATGTACTAAGAAGTACATCAACTGCAACACTTCTTGATAGATGCAGCCTGCCAGTAAATGGTCTCAGTCAGATAGAAGATAGTTTCAGTAGATAGAACTCTACAACTTTGTTTGGGCAGTCCAGAGATAGGCTCATTAACATGATGTGTAAATTAGATCCTAGATCCCCAAAGCAGTTACTTTCATGGCACAAACTTCACGTGAAGTGAACGTCTTTGCAGGGTTGATGGGAACAAACGTAATTCTGCTTCTTCACCTGTCCTCTCATGTGGTGTAAAGCACTTCCCATAAGATTTAGAGAAACTCGGATATGAGACAGATCCTTATTGGGCACGTGAAGATGTTGAACCAAGTTTTTGTGGTAAAGCAGTGTCAGGTGGCTCAATGCTCAATAGTTTCCAATGAATGCGTTTGTTACCAAGCACATCTGAGTCTGGATTTCCTGTGGCTCAGACCTTGGTCTTTCATGGGCCCATCTGGAAGGGAGGATACGGGATTATGGTGCCTGGGAGACTGTAGTAGCAGGGAACTATAATGCCAGACACTCCTCAGTGAGAGAAGAAGCAACAAGCCGCCTTGGGATTTGTGATCTCCATAGATTGGCTCTGACAAGAATGCCAGAAGCTGTCATCTATTTTTGGTCACTCTCTAAATTAGTAAGGAAATCATTGACCCTTGGTCTTTACCTAGTAACAGTGAATGCTTGAATTCTTACATTTACTGTCTGAAAGCCCAAGAGGGAGACCTTCCCAGGATTTGCGTTCTGCTTCAAGTTTCTATTATTTCAGTTGTGACCCTGAAAAACCATCATTTTATAAGCAGAGAGCAGACACCTGCTCCACATCTGTTTCTTCTTTTCATCTGCCTTCTGAAGTTCATGTTGTTACAGTTATCCATCTTTTGCGTTTCCTGCCAAAAAGTTTGTGGTTCTCAGTTGTCATTTCAGGAGACAAAAGGAGAATGGAAAATCTTCTGTGACTAGCAAGGTAACGTTAGTTGTGGCTTTTGATGATATTACTTCTACTGCAGAGCATCTTACAGCCTCAGGCATTTGGATAATTTTGACTTCTCTCTTGAGCTCTCGAACCATTTTTGTATTCTGCTGAAGCATCAGAGAGGCAGATGGGCAGTACTCTATCCTCTTGAGATCCGGTTTAGCTGCAGTTTATGAAACAGAATTGTATTTTTTGTCTTCTTCCTCACCCCCAACTCTCTTGGTAGCTTTAATATTAGGAAAACACCCCAACAAACCCAAACAACATGTTCATGGGATTCAGTGCTTATAGCTTTCTTTGCAAAATGTTTGTTGAAAGTATCAAAGACGCAAACAATTATTCCCGGTATCATAAGTGTATCTTTGAAATTTAACTTCAAAAATTATCTTTTCAGGATTCATTGCTTTGCAATCCATAATGTAGTTGAAAATTTAGTAGCAATTGTCTAGGTGGAGAACAGAAAGTCTTTTCTGACTTTGTGGTTATTAGTAAAAAGTGATGCAAACCACCATGATGCTTTCTAAAAGTCTTGAGACTTTTCCTCTTTTCCTCTCTAGTTTTCTCTGATTGACTTTAACCCTGAGCATTTAATGGATATTAGATGAAAAGTTTAATGCATCTGAAGGATCTGTCTGACTTCAGCTCTGTAAAGGTGCTTGTGTTTCTAGGATAGAGCCTGGCTTGTTCCATGTTTGACAGAGTAGATGCTCTTCAAGTAATTGCTCTGTTTCCCGACAGCAGGTTTTTTGAGCAGACGTAAATTGAATGAATGCAGTGCAAGACAGAATCCCACTGAGCTGATTCTGACCTTCTAAAAGATACTGTTTGATAAAGCATGACGCTCATGTAGATGAATTGTCTTAATAAAAAAGGGTAAGATAAAATAAGTGTAGTATTACTTTTAATAAGGTAATCTACAGCAGTGTCTTTAGTTAACCAGAAATATGCATTTCAAATTGAAAAAGTAATAAAGCTGAAGGATGGTGTACTCTTGTCCGTTTAGTTTTGGATGTCTGAAAGCTGTGATATTCTGTGATGCCAGGATTATTTTAAAGAAAAAAAACCATCATGCAACTGACCTTTTGTGAAATCATCACTCTGCCACGTGGATCAAGAGTGCCTGCCAACCATGCAGGAGATGCTTCTGAAGTGTTCTGGGGGTTGAAAACTTAGAATTATGGGTGTTGTCTTTCAGAGGTCTTTTAGTTTAAAACTAAAAAATGGGACCATAGACAATGGCAGAGTGAGAGCAGTGGTGGGGTATTATTTTTATATGTTAGTATATGAAAATGAGCATAAAGCTGGAAATCTCATTATTCCAGTAGTTTCTGAGTGTTGGAAGTCTATCAAACAGTGTCTGTGAAAGGGAAAATGAAGAAAATTCAATGGGTGTTTTTAGCTCATGTAAGTATAGCAGCTATGAAAAATCCAAATTTCTGGAAAAGAAGGAATGTTTAATACAGACTGCCTCTAGCAGCTGAGCAAAACAAACACCTGGTAGCCTGCCTGTACAAGGAAGGTTAATTAAACCAGTTTATTTGTGTTTATCTAAAATCGTCAGAATGAGTTCAGACCTAAGTTACGTTATTAGAGTTCCTTCCTTTTTATGGGAATACACCCTGATTCAGACCTGGATTTTAGTTCCACGTATCTTCACTTTGGTAGCTATGACTTCCAGTGACTACAGGGTCCCAAGCAACTTCTTCCAAGACAGGAAGTTGTCTAATTGAAAAGACAGGAGCCAACTGAGCAGGATTTTACATGCCTGTTGGTCCTGCCAAAACCAGCTTTAGCACAGAGATCCCCGGGTCTGGAGCGTGTGCACAGTTCATGAACTGTCCTGGATCTTCAAGGATGCCCCTTTGTCCATCTGAAAAATTATTTGTTGCACTTTTTCATTGGTTATTTTTGCTGGTTGTAAGCAAAGCAGTGGAGCATGACATGGGTGCCAGAGGCTGCTCCAACTTCCTGTAAGTGCTTAACCACTGCTCCCGTGTCTGTTTCCCCGCATCATACATTCTAACACCTGGATGAGTTAACTGTTTGTAATTATATGACAAGTAACACTAGTTTTCTTTTGTAGGAAACAGTAGTCATTATAGAAATGAGTCATGGTACCGTGAATGGCAGTGCTCAACAGCTTTTCAAAATTGGACCTTATATAGTAGAAAGGAAAAAGCCTGGTTCAGAACCTAAAGAGGGAGAGCAGTACCAAAACAGTGATAAGCAAAACAAAAAATGAGGAAGGACAGATTGGAAGATAAGTGTAGAAAAGGCAGATGAATCACTGACTTGATGAGAATGACAGACTCTGTGTCATAGCAAATGCCTGCTCCATGAACAAAAGAATTAACAAGGTAGTAAATGTTGAAAACACATCTTATATAAGACCTAATGTTTCATGTTAAAGAAAGGTTTATTATAGTTGTTGTAATGATATTTGCATGAAGAAGAAATGAACTTTTGAATACAAATTTTGTCCAATGCCTTAGTGCCACAAGAAGAGACTTGATTGAAAAAGATTGCATTTAATTTTGCAGGAAGAATTTGACTCATCCTCTGAAAAAATTGCTATGGTGATAGCAAATTAAGCGTACAGAGTATTTGAATTATTTATAAAGTCAAAGAGACAGGTCACTCCAAACTGTAGAGAGTAATAAAGATTAAAATGCTATAACATTAATTTTCCAAGTGTAAGCACTGTAGTGTGTGATATGAAGAAGCTGCATGATGAAATTAAGCTTTAAAAAGCTCTAAGATAACTAGTGCAACCAGTAGGAAAGGCTACTGTTTACTGTTAGAGCATTTTTATTAATATATATTAAAATATTGTTTGTTTCCAGGTGGATGAATCTGTCTTACATTAGCTGAGACACTTGTCACTGTTTACCAAATTCTGTGTAAGCATAAATAAACAAATCCAATCAGTCAAAATCACTGCATCACAAAATATGCTTTATTTTGGCAAGTCTACTGAGTTTTAATTGCATATGGTCTCAAAGTTGAACCCTAAGGTCAAAAAACCTTAAGAAAAATTTGAATTAGAGTTTAGACTTCACAGATTTTATTTTCTTAGTTAAAAAATGCTTCCAGACTTTGGCCTGCGCCACATATTTATTCATGAGAAAGCAACAACCCTTTTATATTAGGTGTTATATAAACACGTGTCAAAGACCCAGCATTATTTTTTATTGAGCTGCAAATAACATGTGCAGTTTGGAATCACTTTTTTTATTGACTGGATGCTGCTGGCATGCTGATCCCCAAGCTGAATAGGCAAGAGAGGGTCTGCACTGAGAGGAGCACACGACCTTCCAAGAAAGGGAAAAAATGGCTGAAAAATACTTGGCTGTCTTTTTACTCTTTCTTTGCTTCTCAGCCTTACCGGTTGAAAGAAACTGTATGAGACATTCTCTTTAACAAGTAACTCTGTTGAGGTAAGTATCATTATTTGGTGGTCTAGCAAAAGAACTCAAAGTCTCAAGGAACCCATAGCCCTTCGAAATGATGGGCAAAGAGGAGTTCACCATATGTCAACAAGGGCATCTCACAGCAAGAGCATCCTTCCTGAGATACTTGTACTAATAAAGCCCTCCTAGTCTATGGTTTCTGGTGGGAATGCAGGGGTTGTTGACCTTTCAGGGAGTTCCTGTGTTATAATCTTAAGCTTCTGGAACTCTTCCATAGTCTCAAATAGAAACGATTGCCTTCGTAAGCAGATTTTGTAAATATAGGTCCTAACCAGCATTGTAGACTTTTTTTTTTTTTCAAAGAGCAAATAATAAGTGCTAAGGCTGCACCTGGAACTTTGAATCTGATGAAGAATTTCCTTGTGGAATATGTCTTGAAAAACCTCAGAATTTGGATCTAATTTATAGCAAAACCAGAAATTGCTCAGGAAAGATAGCTGTCAGTACTTATGAATCCAGCTCTTAAGGTGGTTATGGTTTGCCATTTCTTCCTATTTATTTTGGGTTTTGTCCCAGTCTGGTGTAGACCAATGGAAGTTTTGTAGTTATAGTGCTTTCTCTTCTAATTCTGTAAACTTCTCATTCTTATTATCAATGCCATCAACATTATTCTATGTACAAATGAAGAAGCAGATGGAAGTTTTTAAAATGTCAGTTTAGAGTAATCACAGTGTAAACATGTAGAGCACTGGAATAATCAAATGGTCTTCCAGTCCAGTGGAATTTTCATGCTGATTGCATTAACTTTTCTTCCAAATGTAGGTGGGATAGCCTGGTCTCTGTCTTGGTAGATATTTTGTGGTTTTACATGATCAATTACTTGTTAATTTTCTTATTCAGAAGGCAGTAATTTGCAATATTACTCCTTTGAAGGCTGTCTGAGATCTCCTTCTCCAGGAGCATTTGGCACTATTTTTGTACTGTCTTTTCAGGTAATATGCTTTTGTAAAAGACAGTTGGAAAAATTTTGCTGGTTTCCCATTTACCACTTACACTGTAGTTTCCAGGAAATTAGATGGGTACTATGGGCTTGTATAAGGCTTGATTTTTTTTTTTTTTTCCTCGGCTTTTTGTTGTATGATGTAGTTTCACATTCAGATTCTAAAGAGAGGAAAATAATTCCAGGCTTGTTAAGATCACTCTCCTGTTCACTGGAAGGAGAAAGGGAAAAATCTTCTTCATGTATAGAAGAGAATAGAGAATTGTCAGCACATCAAGTTCATATTTTCTAATGTTTGCTTTTTAATCCTCAGTGCATTCCTGATTCAGAATTTAGTGATGGGGAAAAACTTCTATGTGTGTTATTAAAGACAAATTATATTTCTGATCCTGGGAAGGAGGTATTCAGTAGCCTTTTAAAAGCTGACGTTTCTTCTGCCATGTAGATTTGGTTAGTTTGTTTAACAGAGCACTTAAGTGATTTTTTCATGCATTGGGATTTTCTCCAACACTGAAAATGATTTTGTTCAATTGGATTTTTAAACATTTGGAAATTGGAATAAGAAAGGCAGCATTGTTTAGGGTCCTGGCTGGGGTTTTAAAAACAGGAACAACTCGTAGCTTTCTTCATTAAATTTAATTAATTGCTACTTGTGGGCAATATGGCTGAGTTATTGTTGCAGTGAGACCAATAACTAACATAATTTGGAGTTCTATATGTTCAGACCTCAGTTAGACCTTTGCCTAAGGGTAGTTTGATTATTTAATTTAAAAAAATATTTTTCTTTTATTTCAAAATGTTATTGAAGAGCATCTCACTTGTGGATTTATAAAGCTTTTGGTGTTTCTGTTGGCTAAATCATCGGTAAGAATTTGGTCAGGTTTCTTTTTAGTTAAAAAATCTTTACTATTTGGTACCTGCTTAATAGTGAGATACATTCCATTAATGTGATCTCAGTCTGTTTTCTGTTGCACAGATGTTCACATTACAAAAATCATTATTGTCTACCAGTAATCAGTGCTCCTACCGGAAAAGCCAATATAGGAGTGGGGAACTAAATGGGTGTCTGAAGTCTCATCTTATTCTAGAGATAGGCTTTCCAAGTGAGTAATAAAGGGGACTGTGTGAGGAAATGCATCTTTGGTGCATCCCTTTTTCCACAGCAAAAGGGAATACTCCAGCCTGACCATTCACTCACTCCGCACCAAGCCTTTATGCATTGAATAATTATTTTTAATGAATAGCACAGGGAGTTAAATCCTTATGACTGAGTTATTTCTCACGTGAACTGAAAGCCTGTTTCCATAGTGAATGTGAAGTAGTAATTTGTGGTAGGAGTTTGAAGTAATGTAGTTGTGCAAACCTTTTTATGCTGAAGTGAAACATACCAAACATTTTCGAAAGGTTTGTATTTGATTACGAGAGAATTTCCTGATTTCTTCAAGCTCATCACCCTCATTGTATAAGGCATGCTCTTGAGTTTACCTACAAAATTACGAAATTAATGTGGTTCCCCTAGGTAAAATTCTGGTCAGAATGGAGTTATTAGCAAAATTCCCATTAAATGAAGTGAGGGCAGAAATCTAGTGCAATATTAAAAAAGAAACCAAACCCCTAATTGACATTTGAAAAGTATAAAGTGTGTCTGTCTCATAAATTTAATATCCTTATTAAAATAAAATGTATTTATTTTTCAAACAAGTCGCATCTCTCTTCAGTCAATATCAGTAAGTTAAATCAGAGTGAGTTTGTTTATAGAAATTAATGTTCACTGTGTTCATAAAAACAATTGCTAATGCACTAATAAACTCTCCTGGAATTTGACAAGATTTCTGTGTCCATTTGCATTTTCTTTGACAGGATATAATCAGTCTTTTGGTACAAAATATTAAAAGTGTTAATCCTAAATGGATGAGCTCTTCATATTATCCCTATTCAAGTAATCATGTATTATAAAACAAAAACCTTTCCTTGTATTTGGTTTTAAAATGACTTGGCAACATAGATTTTTTTGGCTTTGATTTGTGCTAGATGGTGACTCATAAAAAGACTTTTAAAAACAAAGTGGAAGTGCTGCCTCTGTTGTTTTCTTATTCTGATGAAGGCAGAGCTATCAGCTCTCATATTATGTATAAAGGGGTAATCAAGAAGTGTAACCCAAACCATCGCTAAGACTGCAGCACTGAAAGAAATCCCTTGCAGCTTGCTCCTAAGCTCTGGACTTAAACAGTCATAGGGACAAACCACAAGCCCTGCCACCAGTTTGCACTGGAGAGGCAGGGAGGAGTAGCCTGCCTGTCAGACCTTCACTTTCAGTCAGTGCTACCTGAGAGAGACGTACTTCAAGCCTGAGAATCATTAATCCTTATCGCTCTTAAGGAGGACAGAGCAGTGGGCAGTGCACTCCAGCTGGGACTGAATGACTAGTCTAGATATAACACATGCTTGCGATAGGGGAAAGGAGCTGCTGTCCCAAAAGTGGTCCCACTGGTATCTGCAGAGAGACCTGTGTGAACCCGTGAAGAGAAGTGAAGGGCACAAACCATTTCACATTCTGTGGTTGCTGGAGCCTGGAGGTGGGAGGAGGCACTGACTCCCTGTTCTCCTCTGCTGAGTGCACAACTGCTATGAGGGCAGGGAGAGAAAGTCATCACATATTTCCCCTCTGTTTTCTCAATAAAAGGCTAGAAAATATTTCTCAGCCCTTAAAGACTAATAAGAGAGGATGGAGCTTTCTGTTTTGGTTCTTTCATATTTTAAGAAGAGGGAGGTTTGAGTTGTTTTGAATAGCCAAACTTCATTTTTCTCTACTATGCAGAGAGAGCAGGCTCTGTCTCAGCAGAGAGGAAAATGCAGCAGCTTGATCAGCTAACAAGGCTAGAAAGCAATGCTCATTATGATCATTTCTGCTGTTCACTGCTTGGGGAAATAGCTTTTACTGAGGATTGTCCTGTAGTTTTTGATAAAAGACATTTTCCTTGGTTGTATTTTAGCAGTTTTCTGTTATAAACCATTTTGGTTTAGTTCTTTTTCTCCGTTCTTACCTTACCTTCATCTCTGCTAGTCATTTCTTTCATAATTTATCTAAAACAGGCTTTCCACAAACCCTGAGAGATCATACCCTTCAAAGCTGAATTGTATTTTCTAACTCTCATACTCCTCCTGGAGAGCTGTCAGGAGATGGTTTTACATTTGGAGCAAAGATGTCTTGTTTCACCTCAGCAAGTATTTTTAGTTTAGCATTTTTCCTCTAGGCAATTTTAGATGGTCTCTACTGGATCTTTAGTAACATACTCAGTAGTATGTTTTATTTTAAGTTATTATTTGTAGTTTTGCTATAATTTGGAGATAGCTAGAGGCTGTACCTTCAATAAGAAAAATATTCTCATCCTCCTTAACGTGAAGGAACTTGCTCCATTAACTGCATTTGACTTAATGTCATGAGCTTAAACACTAACCTGAAAGCTGTTAATCAGACCTCTGGTTTAAAACTCCAAGGGCATAATTCAGAAGTCAAATTTTGGTGGTATTAGGTAGTTAGTGACTGTGTTTAATAGACTCTGCTATTGAATATTTGATTATGTCTTTCCTGATTCATAAAAGGATTTGTTTGGGATTCTTTATTTTTTATTTCTCACATTTGCTAAGAATTGCTTAGCTATGAAGTCTAAAAGCCTAATCAATCAGTTTGTTAAAAATATGCCTAATAACGTAGTCATTTCTTTTCTGTGTGCTAAAATTTATTTTTGGCCTTGTGTTTGGAGCAAAGAAGGTTAGCAAGGCACCTTTTGCATTTCAGCATCCTCGTACCTCTTGTTTCTAGCATAAGCACTCGTAAGAGGATTTAAGGAACACTTTTGTTCTAGCCCATGTCCTAGTCACACTCCCTTCTCCTGGTCTGACTGGATTGGGCAGTGCAGTATGAGGCAGAGTTCTGCAGGTGACTGGCTTTAGTCGGCCAGGCAAGCATACCTGTTCCTCAGGTGAAGCTCTGCCTGCGACAGCAGAGCTCTGTTATGACTAACTTCCTGAGAAGGCAGCTTAAGAGGATAGAAAAGTACTTGCCCTTTATTTTGACAAGGTGCAGAGGATCCTGTTTCCCTCACTTCTTCCAGCTAGAAGAAATTCGCATTTTGAAATTTTTAAATTTGTTATCTTTGGTTAGTGGACACTGCAATAATTTTCTTGTCATTCTCTCACCACAAAATCGTGACATCTGTGTCTGCCTACACTCTGCAAGTGAGCAGGAACTGTTAAGTGTACATTGTTTCCTACTCCTGTTGGTGGTAGCGGAAGATGCAGTGCCCTCAAGGTGGTTGGTAACCACAGTGGTCTTGGTGGTGACTACCGAAAGGGCTCTGAGGATACTCTTGAGATTGTTTTACATCCTCATCCATTGGGAGCAAAGAACTACCCTCTTGCCATGTCAAATTAGTTTTTAAAATTCTTTTGCATTGTCTTGTAATGGATTACATTAGTGTTACAATACGTTAGTGTTGTTCCTTGTATGCTATTTCTTCTGGGAAACATCTCTGGGGAAGCCTCCTCCTCTGAGATTTGATGATCTCCTTGAGTGTCCTAACTAGACGGGAACAGGCTTTTAAACTCAGAGATTTCAAATCTGACACATACATATTTTACATGTACAAGGAAATGCATCAGATTTAATTGTGAATGGCTCATGGACTCTCTCTACTTCTTTGGATGGGTTGTGCATGTTCATATAAGAATAATGTCTTGGTAACTACCTACCTTACTATCTAAGGATTTACACTTACATTCTTGGAATTCATTTTTCTATATTGTTAATTAAAGTTTTAGCTATTAAGGGAATATTTTTTGTAGAAGTTTTCCATGGAAGCTCTGCTAATCTTCAGGTTTCCAACAGTGAGACAGAGATGTGTTCGAACTGTAGACGTGCACATACTGTAAAACAACTGTGTATAATCTAACTACTGCTCTTTATTAAATATTTACTCTTGTATGATTGTTTTCAGCTGCATATCACTTCACATATCTGTAAGTTTTGGACCAGAGTTTTCCATGCTGGCTGCCTGCATTCTGGTGTGTTTTATTGTAGTCAAAATGGCTCCACGGTTTACAATAATGGGATTAATTTAAAGCATATTTTGCATTTGTGAAAAGGAAATTCTCTGGCAAACTTTTCTTGAGAACCTTATGGTCCTTGCTTATTTAGAAATTTTGCAGAAATTCAGTTTTTGCTTCTTAGCTTTCCAGTGTTACCAATAAACACTAGTAAAACATTCCTTGTCTTGCATAAGCCTATCCACATCTAACTGATGCAATAAAGAACTGTTAAAAACTCCTGAGTGGCGATATGGTTCTCCTGAAAAGAGTTGTTAATGAAGATTGAGTCTGTATGCTGAGTACAAGGAGGAAAGGCAGTATCAGATATGCATATGAAGGCATTTTTACCCTGGACTGTGAGAAAAGCATAAATTCTGTAAAATGAATGCTGTGCTGGACAGCACTGGGAAGACAAAATCAATATGAAGAGGTCTGAGCTTCTGGACTGCTGAACTCCAGTACGAGCAGGACTTGGGTTGTCTTGAGTGCTGCTGAAACACTTGTCAGTTTGATTAGCTTAGTGCATATTCCCAAATACACTGGGGATGACACAATCATTTTTAGAAACTTGATCTGAAAATATTAATAATGTTCTCTGTACTGTGTCTTCAAGAATTTGATCAGAAAAAGAAACGTTTCATCAAGCATGATACTCATGTGACTTCACTGTTTGAGGATATCAGAGCCAATGGAGAAATTTTGCAAGCCTTGTAAGATTCAAACATGAAAGGCCACCATTTTTAGCTTTTGTTTATATTTCTTGAATCTGTGTATATTATTTTTAGTCACACTTGAGAAAAAAAGCGATTTCTTAATTTTTTGGGATCAATTAACTGCATTCTCTTGAGTATACAAGGATCTGCATAGAAATGGAGGAAACCTTTCCTTTCATTTACCTATCTCTAAAATGATCTGAGTGAGATTTTATAATTATATTGTATAGGGCTTTTAATGTTTAAAAATGAGTTCATATTCTGGCAACTAAATGAAGAATATTAATTTCATGTACTTAAACAATCGTTTATTTGCTGAGGGAGTTGATTAGTTTGCTTAGGTTTTACAAATAATTGAGTAAATAAATTCTGTTCAAAGAAGTTCTATGAAGAAACGTAAGTTTAAATAATGTTTTTCATTGCTTAAGAAAAATAAAAAAATATTATTTGCCTTTGATGGTCCAGGAAACCTTCATGGGCTTCCCGTCCTTTCTTGTACCCCTTTTGGGAGAAACCCAACATGGTTAATGTGTTGGAATGCAGCATAATTAATATGTATTAGAAAAAAACCCATGGAAGAGTGCTGCCAGTCAGTATTTGTTAACAAAGTGAAGCATGATTTTAAAAACACTTCGTGTTCTTGATTTGCTTGAAATAGTTTGTTTACAAATTTAGGCCCAGATCTGACAGTTGGGCATCCTACGTGAATACAGCAGCAATGCACAGCATCATACATTAGGAAAATGCAGGCCAAAAAAAAAGCATCGCAGTGTTGCTTCTGAAATGCTGTAACATCATGTGAGGGTTTCACCAAGTGCCTTGTGCTGTGTGTTACAGGTTGTGCCCCACATCTAGGAGGACATCTTTGGGGCGGGCTGCAGAAACATCAGGTGCTCAGGGATGATGCTCCCATAGGTCCTTCTTGGTGAGAACTGGGTGGAATTGAGTGAGGGACTGAGTCTTAGCTGTGTTTCCTACCTGGGCTTCGGGGCCAGTACAGCCAGCTCCACTGGCCTCGGGAAATTTGACATGGAATTTGACTTCAGGCAAGGTGGTGCCTCAGGGGCTTAAGCAAGCCATCCCAATTAGGCACTTTTATACTCTTACAGCTGTGTTAGCATATTTGCTGGCATAGGGATTTTTTATAGAAGAGGGAGAGGATTGCACTCTAAGGGATTGTTATGGTGCCGGTGGAAGCTGCTGGTATCAGTTGTGTCTCTGCTGCCTGTGTGTATTCTTTCATGTCTATCTTCAAACACCTCAAGTGACTGAATCTAGATCGGTTTCAGTGTTAGTTATGGAAAGGTTGATGTAAGCTATCAAGTATTTAAGTAGCCACAGTACTGTTTGATTAAAAGCTGAAGAGTTCCCTTGTTTTCTGGCTGCCACTTCCAGTATTGTTTTCTTAATTTCTAGTGGCCCCTGATTTTAGGAAGGGAAATGGTAGTGCAGTCAAGTCTATGATGCCTCATGACTTCAGAGAAGATTCTTTCAGCAGTTTTGTTAGTAACAGGCTCTTAAAGCACTATGGAAAATGAAATAGCAGCAGTCCTGTGAAAGTGTCCTCAAGAACAACTGCCAGCTTTATCATTCACTGAAAAAGCCAAGTCTTTGTCTAATGAAAACTTTTTAAAACAAAGACCCCAAACTCGACTGCAATGAGCTGACACAGGCAGTACGGTGATAATGATAAAGTTTATAAAGCAAATTATCTCTTATTAATGTGCTGCAAAGCACTCTAGAGATGCTCAAGGCTCAAATTAAGCTATAAAAGATAATAGAAGAGCTTATAAAGTTTTGGCACGGGGAATGATTTCATGACAATGGCTTTGTTTGTTTTAATGATGTGAGCAGGGGGCATTTGCCTGACATCTTCAGCATTCCCAAGGGGAATAGGTGCAGCAGTTACATTTTACAGTTTCACTGTCATCATAGAGGTGCGGGTTTTTTTGCAGCTATGTTACAGTGTACGTTATAGATTGTAAGTTTTGAAGTTAAAAACTAAGGAAGGGAAACAGAACTAGAAGTTTACTGCTGCTGTGATTCAGCTGGTTGCAGAAATAAATACATTTATTTCTATTCACATAATACATTTGGAAAACAGTTGAAGGCCAGGACTTTTTAGCTTTGGCAATGACTACTTATTGTAGTTTTCTATGGACTACATGCCTATTACAAGCAGTGATGTTTTACTGATGAGCTCATCCAAGGAGTCAAGGACCAGTTGGAAACAGAGTGACCCTCTGTCTCAGATGATCTTTTTGCCTTCCCAAAGCCAAGTATAAGCAAATGTTTTTTTGACAGTGCTGTGGCTGACGGCCACCTTGTGCTCTCCCTGCCTGGCCATCCAGCCTTAACTTCCATTTGCATGCTATCTTAAAGAAAAGGTATAACAGTGGATTAGGGAATTTTTCATCTAGCTAACTGGAATAACAGAGAAAAGTCCAAATTTTGAAAGTTAGAGTTGAGGTATTGCTAACAGATTTTAATTTGAATCCCGTGTGTTAATTTCCTGATATTTTTGTAGGTCTCCTTTCTGTCTTTTCCATTTACTTTCATGATAAAATTGATTTACTAATCTCAGCAAAACCACCTGGAGAGGACTGCATGCTGTTGTTGTGAGGTGATTTTTTTATTTTAGCGTAAATTAGTTTTCTGTTTAAGCAGAAAAATGTCTGCATTGATGTCATGAAGTGCTCTAAAAAAGCATTTATTGCAGGCATGGTTTGCATCCAGGGCTTTGTACAAATAGATTTACACACAAGCGTGTATACAAATATGCAGACGATTTTCAGAGACATTTTGCATAACTCTTACAATGAGAGATTGCTGAACGTTACTGACATATAAAGAGGCTGTAGGAAAGCTCCTCTGATTTGGAAAAGGAATGTATTTTTGTTCATTAGGAGGGAGAAAATAACTTGTTTGGTTTGCTGAAGTCACCAGTTGTCAGACTGTTCATGAGCTTTGAAAAGAGAGATTTTTTAGATGAGGAAAATATTTGCAGTGTTATTTGCTTTTTTAATTTAGCAGATTTGTCTGTTTTTTAAGGAAGGATTAAAATAAAATGGAGAAACTAGATCCCTTTCTCACTTGTAGGGGTGGAGCTTTATCCCAGCTGTGAGCAGTGTTAACTTCCCCACAGAGTGCTAGTGCATTGCCCAACTTCTCTCATGTGTTTCAATTAAAATTTGACATTGTCAGTTCAGATTCGTTATAAGTGCAGCTTGGTGGTTTATATTATGTGGCTGAATATGGAAAGCAAAGCATATGTGTGAGAAAAAAGGCAATTAGTTGAAAACTGGAGTTGAACTGTATTCAGTATTTGCCAATTCTGCTTTTAAGTTGGTTCTATTTTAATAGTTTCCTGAAGTGATAGTGTTACTAAAAGTACTCCTCAGAACTGGCACGTTTGCTTCTGGCCACAATGTAAATTTGGTTTTATTTGTTAAAAATCCACATAGTTCTCTCTGCAAATGCATATTTGATAATTTTTTTTCCTTGTGAGGTCTGTATGATTTTAATAAAAAAGCCCAAAGCCTTTTTTGAACTCTAAAATAAATTTAGAGCTTCATTCATGTTACAGAATCTCAACAGATAGAAAATGGAGTTTATAGCAATGTATTTTGATGTATAACATGACGTAACAGGGGAAAACTCCTTTACTTTTAAATTTGTGAAGATAACTTGATTGAAAATGGCCCATTGCAAATCCATAATGTGTGCTGATATAGCATGCTGGGATTGGTTGGTTTGATTTTAGTACTGTCATCATGCTAGGGAACAGATATTTTACATCATTTTTGTTGTTTTTTTTCTTGCATGTTTTTAAAAACAAAGAGCACCAACAAACCTGAGACAATGAGTGTTAAGCTAGAAGAGGTAGGAAGAGTCAGAAAAATATCCAGGTAAATCAGGATTAGTCTTGCTAGCTTATGCATGCATTGGATAACAACTTACTCCTTCCAAAAAATATGACTGTGAAAAGTAATGCTTCCATTAGCTGTATGGAGACAGACTCCATGCAGTTCCTCTGGAGTTGTCCCCTCAGTATCAGTAGCCCCTAATGTTTTTCTGCAGTCTCAGGTGATGGGAGGGAAGACAGTGGTCCTGGGGGTGTGGGGATATATATCCCTTTGAACCAGAGATGGGACGATGCAGTCCAACCTGCATGCCATTGCTGAGCAGAAGAATTTGGTTCACCTGTGGGTATCCCCCTTCAGAGAGGTTTTCATATTTCCTTAGGTCAGGGGTATGAGGAAATGCTCCATAGCCTTACAGGAAGCGAGCGCCATTTGCAGGATCAGAATACAGCCCCATGGATTTTCCATTTAAAAAGAATGCGAAGCACAGATATTTCGTTTGATGGTAATTAACTTTGAACAGTGTACTGAAGTATTTGGCACATTTAGAAGTGTTTTAAAATCAAGGTTTCAGTTTGTTTCTGAGAAATTTTGTAGTTAACCCAGTTTCTGCTCTTGATGCATGAGTGACTGGGTACCATATGATGAACTGTGTTATATAAGATGCTCAAATTGTTGATCCAAAATTCTAGCTATTTAACTCTTCTGGGATCTTAGTGTTTCTTGTTTTATTTTTGTCCTGTTTTCTCTTTTCAGTATTTGAAGTGTTGATATGAAGCCCTTTTCTGCCAGCGCCGTTAGCAGAGAGAACTTATGTACGCCCATCTGCCTGTTCCTTGGGCATGGGAATGGGTTGCACTATCAGGAGCTTTTAGCTATGTGGTAGAATATTACAGGTGGGATTTTCCTGCTTTCCCCTCTGATTCCTCTAAATAGGTTTGTGTCTTGCAGGATACAGTGTAATAAGAATCAACATCATCATTGGTTCCAGCTGCTTCCTCAACAGAAAAACTACATTTTATTTGGATGAGCTTTGCTGTCTCTTGAATATTTTGAAAGGAAAACAGTTTCTCCCTTTCTGTCAGTCTTTCATGCCCAGATGTTCATTTTTTATTGTATTATATTAATAAGTCCAATGCTTTCGTAGCTGTAGGGCTGCAATGCAGAAAGCAGATGCTCCTGTTAGAGAACATTCCATGATATTGGAAGCTTAATTATCAAAGGCACAAAGTCAGACTCTCATTTTCCACTTGTTTTAAAAGGGGAAAAAAAAAAGGCAAAAAGTATTCTTGGTTTTTATGGTAAGGCTGATGATAGGTTAACAGCTGGGAAATACAAAGCTGCAACACTGTGGCTGAACAAGAAAGATAATGATTGTTCAACTGCAAAGATCATTATTTTCTTCTAATTGAGATTGCAGTGTTTCCGTTTGTGGCTGTGAAGCTTTAATTACCGTTCATAATTATTTATAAATTACGGCTGTGTAGGCCTTTCTTATAGGAATCTGTCTTTATTGCAGTGGGAAGACTGACATGTAGGCTTGAGATACCATATGGTAATCGTATAGGTATTTGAAAGTAAATGTTGTGGGTTTGTACTTAAAAGGATACTGTGAAACACAAAGCAAGGCCAGAGAGTTCAGATTTCCCTAAATGCATAAATAGGCTGAAGGCAGAATAGTTGAATGGGATGTTTGCTTGAGAAAAACAAACCAGCCCAATTTTCTGTGATAAAAGTACCAATTTTTGAGTTGTTTAGTCAAAAACCCCACATTATTTAAGGTGGTGCTATCATTATTGTGTGACTAACAGTCTTCTTCAGTTCCATGCAGTTCCATGCCTCAGTTGCAGCCAGACACGAGCATAGCAAGAATTTTAAGTACAAGAGTCTTAAGTACACCAAGGGTATATTAAAATATGTCCGTTACTCAAAAGCATTGGTAGGAAAATTGATAGGGCACTACATTACACAAGCACAAACATGGTGTTCTAAATGAGTTGTTTGATTTTGCCAACTGGGATTAGAAATGCTTCATGAATTACAGCTGAAGTGAGTGAGTTGAAATTCCCTTATATTTGCGCTAAGAACTTCTCAACTTAGGGAATTTCACAGATTTAACTGATAACAGCATTACTTCCCATGCCTTTATGCAGTTTGCTTGTGTAAAAAACTGTCCTTCAAGCACAAGAAAAAAATAACCTCTTTGCGTTTTGTATGTTGAGTAATGAGGAATTTGCGAGAATGCACTGTATAGTTCTCTGGGGCATGAGATGTAGCTGATCCACCTCAGGATACTGCTTTCCAGCTGTGCTCTCCCTGTGAATTTTTGTGCTTTGTGAGTGATTTTCCAACAGATTCTTTGAAGAAGGCTAGGCTTAAAGCAGAGTATGTATTGTCGGTATTACTTGGAAATAAAGAATTGTTGACCTCTTAGTTAAAAGAGTTTCTTTGGCATGATTTTACAGTGCTAAAAGAGTTGGTTTGGATTTGCATAACGGTACACTCTCATGAGAACAAAATCAAATTAATCAAAATTCTGCTTTAGTGTTTTCTGTCTGTTTTACCAGCAACACCTCTGTTCTCTTAAACATTTTATAGCTCCTTACTCCACAGCTAGAAGTTATAAGAACTTTTCTGACAGGATGGAAAGCCTAGAGGTCAGGTAACATACCCAGAAATATGAAGTCCGATGTATCAAGGCCAATAAAAATATGAGAAATGCTAACCTGTTATTTTGTTCCGTTTCTCATTTCCATGTTGAAAGTTGAAGTAAAATTGTGTTGTTAGTTGTAACTAGGATATGCTATAGCAATTACTTGTGCCCCATTGGCTATGGGCTTAGAAGTACACATTATTTAAATGCAGGAGCACTGTCTTTGGTGCTGTCTAGATTATTTTGTAGGAACACAGAGTTCATTTTCCTTGGTCTGGCATGGGCAAAACCACCATGGACGTAGAAGAAAGTTTTGCATGAATATGGCTTCTGATGCATATTCATCTAGTTATCCAGTGTAATTCAGAGGATAACATTCAAGTAGATGCTCTAGAAAGCAGAGCATATGGAGACCATGTTAAAGCAAAAGTTTGGGTCTCTGAACTGTTCTGTTGAGTTCAGAGCTCAGTCATAGTGATGGAGATGCAATTTAAATTTATCGGTTTTGTCAAAATGGAGACCAAATCTTAATGGAGACAAACGGGAGTTTAAAACTCTTGTTGCTTCATGTAGATTGTTGTAGTTTAGTGTGAAAATCAATGCTGGTAGAGTATGGATCGGGAAACCTCTGGATAACCTCAGTCATCTAAAATCTGATGCAGTTCTTATAGGAGAAGTTTTAGTTATTTATTATAACAAAGGTCCCTTCTGGATAAAGTCACAAATCTTTTCAATTTTTCTGTGGTACTGGAAGTAAAAGGGATTTGTGCAGTCTGAAATAGTTGCACACCTTTGGGTTAGGGGAGGCATACAGTCGTGACTGAATTGCACAGACTACAGTTACATTGCAGAATGTTGATATCTCCTGTGCTGCTCCCAGTAGTGCTGGGAACACTGTACAGCTGATCTGCTCAGTGCTGTCAACATTTTCTTCAAATTAGGTTTTGCTTGTCTGGATAATGTTCCATTTGTGTTTCTTCGTGCAGCACGCAGATGATGTTGGCTCTGAGACACTGTCAGTAAACCTCATGAAATTTTGTGGCATGGTTTGATTCATCGGGCAGCAGAACTAGCTTTGTGTAGTAATGTGTATAAAATACTAGTAGAAATTTCTCTTATGTTCCTTGCCCTCCTGAACAGCTGCTGCTCACAGCAGGTGGACCTTGATTGCAGTGACTGATACAGCCTTCCAGAAAGTAAGAAAATTCTTATCAGTGCTTCTTCAAATAATATGGTGGCAGTTTATTCAATTGTATAATTTACGTTTTACTCTTTAGCAGAAGAGGATTTTCTTTGGTCATGGCCCAAGTACATAGGATTTTCACTTGTATCCTTCTTGAGAGTGGCTGAGCATGCTCGCTTCCCAGCAAATCCAAGTGCTGCGGAAGGGGTAATTTTATTCTCCAACAGCTTCCGTGCCCCTTGAGTGTCTCTTCAGAATCAGTTCATTTTTCAGGACAGTTAGCACTGTTTTCTTCTGCATTTTGCAGTTGTCAAAATAAGCATTGTGTTGTGTTTTTTGTTTGTACCAGGTGTTTTGGCAGAAACTGGAATAATGTTGGATACCTCCTATTAATCTCTGAAGTTTTGAATTCCTGTGTATGTGTACTTCCATGGCCCACAGTACTCTGAGAGAACGATGCCATTCCGTGTCCATTAGCTGTTTGAGATTTTCACATGAGAGATACTGTGCATTTTCTTTCCAGAACAGTCAGAGTGCAGATGTTTCTGCCTTGAGAAACAAAGTGCAGCTTGGCAAGATCCATGCAGTCTGCTTTTTATAGGTGGAGTAGGTATGTGCATCTGTATTTTTGTTGTGTATAGTAGGAGTTTTGGCTGCCATAGCCAATGCAGTGTGAGAAATTGGTATCATCTGTGCACCCTTTCTTTGATGGATGTGATGCCCTCACTCAGAAGATGCTGTCACTGGAGAGTGGAAGGCTGTCATTGGATCTCCTATGGATGATGGGAATGTTTGACATAATTATAATTTGCTGCAGGAGAGGAGTACTGCCCATTTGCTTTTCTTGCACAAGGTGTGTTGGTGGATGGCAATAACCATGTGCTCCTCTTGTTCTAAACGAAGAGCTTGGGCAGCTGGCATTGGCTGATAGAAAGCTAGGAATTGTGTGATGCACACTCGGGAAATGGAGAGCCTGTAAACAGCATACACTGTTTGTGTCGGTGTAGTAGGTTCTCAGGATGAAGTGAAAGGGAGCCAGAAGAGACATTTTGTTGAAACAGCAATGGGTTTCTGTGGAAGTGTAGAGGAGAGAAACGTGTCTTGCATCCTGTGCTTGGCTCCACATTGATAATGATCTAACAGCAGATCGGCAGTGGCCATGTTGGGTTCTCCTAAGGTGTTCCCTCCTTGCTCAAACATCCGATGTGGGACAGCAGAGTTAAATGAGTAACTTCCTTTCCTACTGCTCCTTGTCAGGGTGGTCAGGCTCTGCAGCTGTGACTCTCAACCACAGTTTTTCCAGCAGTGTGCAGGGTTGCTAAATAACCTTTGGAGTGTAGTTGGATGTTGGATACTCAAAGTCTTGAGATATGCAGAATCCCCATGATTTCTGGCAACTGTTCATTTCTCATACCTGTCACAGAAACACAACAGAAACACCAGTCAAAACCTTGTTATCTTTCTTTAATCTGCTCAGTGTAATTTTTACTTTTACTGGCCTTCTGCAAATTCAAATATTAACTCTTTGTTCCTCTGGAAAAATATCGAGACTGGATTCTGCTCTTAGTACCTTTTTGTTATTTTGGCAAATAGAATTCAGAGCTCAGGTTTTTCTTTGACTGTTAAGTTTCCTGGAGCAGCACAATTAATGATTTCTCTTGACAGCTTCTGGTAATTATGGTTTTATTAAGGTCCAAAAATAAGCAGTGCAATCGTCTTATTTGCACTGTGAAACACAGCTTGCACAATTTGTCCCAATAATTATCTCGTCCAAATCCAGTATGTTGTCATGAAGATCATAGTACTAAATTTTCCAGTGGGTTTTACTGCTTTCTGTCAGCACAACTAGAGTGAAATGTATGTCTCTTTAGTTTGTTCACAGAGATAGAAAATAGAGAACCCAAATTAATTATTTCACTTAACAAGATTAATAGAAGGAAATATGGCACACTCCTTTGTGTTATCAGTTACTTATAGAATTCTTTCATATGAAATGTTCCTTGCTATCAGACTAGCAAAGGCTATTTACTTTGGCATGGAGCTACTAAACATAACCAATTTCTTATCATTGGTTCAGTTTGTTGCTTCACTCCCAAAAGAAATAAACAGGAGGAGGAGGAGAAGAAGTAGTGACTGTACTGGAATATTCATCCTCTCTCTTTTAAACTGGACCTTGTCTGTAGTGTTTTTTGCAGTGTGTGCTGGTGTTTGGGATATATTTTGCTTTATAGAACTTGTTCTTAACAGGCTAGAAAACACACTGCTGGGGTTTGGCCATATTCCCTCTTCTCAAGACCTGTTTCCTGCTTCAGCTAATGCAGAAAGACCACAGCTCATTTTGGTTGTCCTGTTTGCCTCAATTCAGGGAGTGCTGTAACAAAAAGGAAGTCAGAAGAAGCTTGGACCCTATTCCTAAACAAGCTTAAGACTAACTGAAAATATCTGTAGCAATATAAATACGTATAATAGAACTTAACATGCAAACTCATTTTGTATGTCACTGAAATGCACCAAAAAAAAAGAAATACAGCATCTGTTTAAAAAGTCACAATTGATCTATACAAATATTGAAGATAGAAAGTAAAAACAAATTATATGTATGTGAGAGAGAGTGAAAGATTCAATTAGATAAACATATTTTGGACGTCTGGTTTTCTGTTTGGTTTGTGTATGGTCTCCTGTGAAAGTCGCCTTGAGTTTTTTAAGTGGTCTTTGAATTATAGATTTCCCAAGAACTAGGATTCACTTAGCACTGGTGCAATGCTATCTTGGAAGAAATGAGGATCACACAGAAAAACGTAGGCTTTGCCACTGAAAAAGATTAGGTATAATTAGTAGATATTAATATATCTAGTTTAAAATCTCAATAGAAGCAAACCCAAAGCCTGGAAATCTTGGTAAAACCAAAAGGAGTTGGAGAGGTGAGCTATCTTTGCACACAAATGCTAAATTTTAAATTGCTTTAGCAAACTCTAAAATATATTTTTAAAAACCCATTTGTTTTATTAAAACAAAATATTGCAAGTGGTTTTTCAGTCAGAAACTTCTAAAAGATATATCCAAGTCTACGCTGCCTCAATGTATCGGAAGTATAGCCATTATTTCAGTCAAGTGTTTAAGCCTGTGTATAGTTCAGTACTTGTCTGGGCTTCAGTCAGATGATTTTTTTCCTTGAATTTGGAGACATGCTTAAATCTCCCGTCGAGCTGGAGTCATGCCGCCAGCTCAGCCTGCCTTACTTCTGTCCTCCTTTCATCCATAGGGTGGGTCAGTCCCAGCAGCATCCGAGCTCCCACTGGGGTCTGCCCCTGTCGGCACCTGCCTTCTGCAGGGACCACAGTGAGAGCAGGGTAGCGCAGCTCAAGCTCTCTCCCCATTTACACTGCTGTCACCTGAAAGTTAGAAATTCAAGCACAAGTTCTTCCTTGATTAAATTAAATCAAATTAAATCAAATCAAATCACTGCTCACAGGCTGTTCAGTAACTTTCTCAAAGCTGCAAATGCGTGGGCTTACTCTACAGATATTCTTGTTAGAGAAATGTGTTATACACCTTAGTGAAATGCTGTCCTTTAGCATCCTAAAGGATGCCAAGGGCTGTCACAGGAAATGCTTCCCATGGCCATAGTCCTTCTGGCAACACATCCAGTGAGTTCGTTTTGCCTGTATGGGGACCAAAAGCATGTGGCCAGAGAAACAGACTGTATATAGTGAAAGGAAATGGAAAAAAACCCTCTCCAAACAAAAAACCCAATCTGCAGCATTTGCAGGTCAGTCAGTTCTTTTGATTTTTTTCAAGACATTACAGAAATAACAGTGTTGGAAAAAGCAGTATTTCACTTCTTCTTTCAGGGCAAGTTCCTCCAGGCTTGGTCCTGGTTGATGATTGCACAATATTTTATAAAATGTAAATATTAATGCAGGATTTGATGACACTTTTTGCTTACTTTTCTCTCTGAGATTCTTTTTTTTTACAATGACCCTTTAATACTGAATCTTCAGCTGTTTAGAAAAGAGAAATAACAGGTTTACTAGCTAAATATACCATGTGAACATGTAAGTCACATCAAGTGAATAGTGTAAATAATAGTAAATATAATGAATAGTGTAATAATAGTAAATAGTGAAATTATTTTCTGTTTGCAGTTTATGTGAGGTTCAGATGCTGATGTCTTTCCCAGGACCAAAGCTGAGAGAAGTGGAGAGGATGAAAACAGGTGGATTTGATTTTTCTCTAGGTATTCCATCATGTAACTACATAGTAGCTGAAAATCTTTGCAGCACAGCTACAAATTTATACAACACAATGGCTTGCTTTGGTTTGCTTCTTAGACTCATATAGTGCTGCAGTGGATGAATGAAAGCAGAAGTGGAAGCAGATTTCCAGTTGCAGTTGGAAAGGAGGCAACAGATGGAGCAAAGAGAAGATCTCTAGTCTTTCTAGTGCAAATGTTGTCTTGTCATCTAATCAGTATTAGATGGATGTGTTCTTACACAAAACTTTCAGTTACATCTAAGATCACACCTTATTATAGTTCTGTAAGTAGTGTTTATTTTTTGCTCTCTTTTTCAGAGATGTATTTTCACTTTTTGGTCCTTTAAGCAGGTTGGTTTAGCATTTTTGTACCATGCTGGTATAAAAGGATAAACACATAGCTTCACTGGAGCTGGCTGAGCCACACCAAAACATGTCAGCAGAGGTCCCAACCCATTGCATGCATGCAAACATGCCATTCTGCTAGGAAACAAACACAAACCTCCTCCCTTTAAACATAAGCTCAACTTTAATGGAAAATTTCTGCATAACATAAAGTACAATAGAAAGGTCATAGCTCTACATGCTGTTTTAAGTGGAATTTGCTGTTTTCTTGATTTACTGTGGCTGGGCTGCTTTGTTGTCTTCACCTGGATGCATTGGTAATCTGAGAAATCTGGAATTCTTGTGCCAACCGGACTGATTGAAGTCTGCCTAATAAAAATGATCATTAAATAGCCTACATAGCTGCAAGTGTGAAGCCTTTTATAAGTACTGAACTTGGTTTTGAGTTGTGACGAGGCCCAGCAATCGCTGAGCACTGCCAGGCTTGCCCCAACAGCCTGCTCAGCCTGTTCTTTACAACTTGCCAGCCACCTCTGAGTTCATTATCTGTCAAAGGAGAAGAGTGCTTTTGCAGTGATAGAAAATGCTCACTTAGGGCAATCAAGAGATATCAGTATCTACTTTCACTCGAATCCTTAAGGGAGGGCTTAAACCTGATGCAGTGCACTATCTTTTAAATGTTCAGGTCTGAATGAACTCTCTAAGTGTTTCAGTGTCCTGTAATGTTGTTAAAATCATATCTTTCTGCCTGAAGAAGCAGTGCCTGTGTCATAGAGTTTCTTGAGACTATCGGGTTCTTAACTAGTTCAACAAAACTGTAGAACATGTGGCAAATAATTACTCTTTTAATAAAATGTTAATTTTCAGAAAATAAAACTATTTTATTCTTCTAAGAATCAGAACTTTATTATATCTAATATACAGGTGTAACAATAAGAGAATTTCCCTGGGCGCTAAGGTATTAGTGCACATCTTGTGAGTATCTTTAAGATGGGGAAATGAAAATGTTGAAAATAGAAGGCATCAAAATTGTGAATTTATAAACAAAAATTGAAAGTTGTAAGACTGAAAATGTGAATGCAAATATGGACCTACTCTTATAAATACAGAAGAAACTCGAGTCTCTAGAGAAAAAGCTTGAGAAATGCGTGCAGCATCCATCTGTAGTCATTACAGCATAGTTAGCACAACGTTAACACCCAGAAGAAATATGTGCTGCTGTGTTTGTATATTCCACTTGCTCAGTTGTATGTATTTTAGAATAAAATAACCTCATATGAAATGGTTATTAGTTGCATGGAGCACTTCAAAGGGTTGAAAAAGCATCTCAAGGACCTAAATAACATTCAGGCATAATGGCATTATAAACACTATTCTAAAAGTTACAATGCAGTGTTTTCTGATGGAAGATACTACACGTAAAGGCTTTTTTTTTACTTTCTCCTTAATTTCTACTTTCTTCCCTATTAGGTTGAGATGTTTGGGTGAGAAATGGGGAAAACATCTTAAATCTGTTCTGTAACCTTATTTGATGTGAATGCAAATTACTGAATTTGAATACAAGTAACTAATCAGTCATTCCTGTGCCGTGTTTTGAGACAAAAATGTGTGTTCTTTAGTAATGCTGACATAAAAATTTGGGGAAAAAAAAGAAGTAGCAACATCATTAAAGTTCATCTTTGTTAGCAGCTAGCTTTCATTCACTGTGTTCTGGGGGAAATGATATTCATCAGGTGTCAGGCTCACTTGGTTTCAGTGACACACCTGAGCAGAGATCCTTTTTGTCCCCCAAGACATGTCCCTAATGAAGCTCTGGAGAGCTGACTGGCTTTACCCCAAGGAGCATGTGAATCTTCTCTGTAGTTTTGGACCATCTGGGATATTCACACCTAGCTTCAGATATAAGCTAGTCTCTAGATCCTGCAGGTCAGGGTAAAGGGTAAAGTGGGGTTGGGAAGCAAGTGATGGGTTGTTCACACCTGCCTGCTGAGATGGGTCTTGCACTGTTCTCCGAAGCAGTGAGTGCTAGGACTGATAGTGACACTGGCATACTCTGATATGGGCTTCTCCAGCTGCTGGACCTTGAGTCCAATTCAGTACTGCATGTCCTGGCTAGACTTATTATCTACAATCCATTAGTAGGTTGTAAGATGATCACAGATTTGATTTCAATCTGCTCAACAGTGAGCCAAACATCGTTATGTGAGGAAACGGGATGTCTAGTTAGTGAGTGGGCTCTCTTCCAAGCCCTCTTTCCTTTTTTCCTTGTTTTCTAAAATATTCTTCTCCCTGAACATGTGCCTCTCTGCTGTTCACCTTCACCCCATCAATGTAGTTGTATCCTGGTTTTTAAAAGCTGGCCATGGAACAACTGCAGTTTTCAGTGGACTGCAGGTATCCATGCTATGCAGAAGTAGCAGTAACAAGAAAAACATAACCACCTTTCTGTTGTTTAGCCTGTGGGTGTTTTTAACCTCACCGAATGTCCGAAGGTATCCGAATTGCATCATCTGTGTTGTTGATATTTTAAATAGATACTGAGATTTTAAAAAGATAATCAACAGCAAGACATACAAATTTTGATAATCCACAGCAAGATATACAAAGGTTTGTAACCACAGAAGACTGTAAGAATGGCATATATAGTGTTGGCACACGGTGTTCTCTTTTCCTGCTCCAGAAAGGGAGGGAAGCAGCTATGTGAAATGCTAATAGTTTCACTGTGGTTTTGAATAGACTAGACTTGAGAGCCTTGAGTATTTTTCCTTTTCCCTTTTAACTGCAATTTTGTTATTGTATTGCTGCCCCCATCTCTGCTAAATATGGCTTTTGAAATGTAAATCATATCATGTTCTCAGAGATGCATATGACACCCTCAGCACTGTTCCTCTTTGCACTTCAAAGAGCTGTGTGGTCACACTTTGCATCTCAGCAAAATCGCAAGATTTGCCTTCTGAATATCTCCTTTAATGTGTACAATCAATCCCTGATAATGTATTTTGGGTTTTTGTTCCCTGGAGTCTGTTAATTTTAGTGTTGCTACAGGTCATCAGGAAACATAATCTCTTCTTTTTTAATTTTTCAGTGAGCGTGCCTGAGGGGAGAGGAACACAAGAGAGAAGAGACAATTGAACATCACCATTGGCTGAGACCTGAAAAAATGGTTCTGGATGAACACAGGATTAGAACTTAACTGTGAAAGAGAAAGGAAGTCTTGACAGGCGATTTGCTTCATTTTCACATTCATCATGGCACAAATCCTCTGGCTGGCTGGTTGATGGGACTGTCCAACACTTCTTGTTTAGATTCAGTGCAGATCCCTTCTGCCTACAGATCGAAAGACCTGGGATCAGGCGGTAGCTGGATGGTGCCAAATATGGGAATGGAAAGAGAAATGGACTCTGATGAGCTAAGATGGAAGTGACTTGACAGCAACAAGCTCAGCAGTTGTCTCCAGTAAGGACAGGTTGAGACGGGAATCTCAAGCTTCGCTGGGAGAGCAGTATGCAGGAAGCTGGTTTTCAGGCCACAAATGCTTTCACAGGTAAGGATTTCTGTTCTAGTTCAGCTTATACTTTTGGGACAGTTTACTGGAGTTTAGAAAACAAATTGAATAAGTCCTGACTGTCGTAAGCATCTTGTAGTACTTTCAGTTTAAATAATATTTTAGAACAATTCACTTGAAGACTAGCTTAAGTCTTGTAGTACCAGTGAGGAACACAGTTATCCATGTTTCAGCCTTCTGAAATGGATGGCCATAAGCCCTAGGGAAGGTTTATCTCAGCTTTCCTCGTTAAAGTAGTCATTAACAGCTTAACAATGAGTGGTCTCTTGGGTCAATATAAAATTTACTCTGTAAAGTTGCTCCTGTTCTTAACACAGGAGTTTAGTGAGGCTGCAGGATGGACATGGTTTGTATCAGAAGGCTTCTCAGTAACACGTCAGTGTTGAGCTTTATCTCGTCAGCCAAAACACATCCCTGGGCAGAACTTGTCAGGGATCCTTTCCTTGTAGTCTGTCCCGCTTCACAACATTGACCTGCTACAATGCTTGAACGGGCAAAACTGGAATGTTTAAATGGTAACTGTTTCGCCTGAGTCTGTTTTTCCCTGTATATGTATCAAAATAATGTTATGAGAAAGAGGATGCCAAGGTGGTGTGTCTTTCTGAGAAAAGCTCCCTCTAGTGTAAAGTCTGCTGGAATTCATTCAGTGCTTTTCCTGTCTGAGGTGGTTTCTGATTTGAGAGGTGAGAGAAGGAAAAGAGGATCAGAAGAGTCTGCTGCTTTGCTTCTACTTCTGCTGGCCAGATGACATGCTGTAGAAATGCATAGACAATCAACTGGATATTTCTCTTGTTTTAGTAGGTCTAGATAATGTATTAGTGCCACAGTGAAAAGTAGGGATGTGCAAGACATTTAGTTTTCTAATATAGAATTTTTGCCTTTAGAAGTTTTTTTGATTCTGGGTTGTATGTATGAGAACATCATTTTCTGTCTTGGGCTGCTTGCTATTCTAGGGGCTCTCCTCAGGAAGGACCAGCAAAACTGTTCATTTCCATGTGGGTAGGCTTCTCCTTTGTTGTTTCCCAAAACAGATCCTTTCCCAGAGGCTGGTCTCATCCTTCTTGCTGCAGTAGAGTGTGACTCTGTATCCAGCTGTGTGCACCAGCACATTGGTTTTGAGCAGTATTGCAGTTCTGAACTGTTTCCATTGCCTTGCATTGCTTTGATTTGCAGCATGGTTTCCGTGCACGTCGGTGAGACGTGTCCTGAAGGAAAAGAAATAGGAAGCTTTTCTCCATATGTGCTCCAGCCCTGATAGGAGATGTGAAGTCTGGGACCATTGCAGGGCCTCCTGTCTCTAGCCAGCAGCACCCTCCTAAACCTTCCCACTGCCCTTGTTGTCCTGTTTGTCCTCTCTGCTCTCTGCCTGCCCTCAGCTCATTCCTAGGAGGTTTTGTTACTCTTTTGTCTCCACCAAAATTCGTACTGTGCAAATATCTGCCCTCTTCCTTACTCGAGTGTTCTCCTATGCTGAAAACCCAATTATTTCTAGCACCCTTGCAATGTTATATTAATTTCTCTCCAGCTTAACACTCTTCTGCCACAGAGTCTGCTATCCCTTATCTCCCAGAAGTTAGGAGTTGTTGGCATTGTGACCAGGGTGCTTGGGCAGTGAGATGTCAGAAAGATGGTAACCTTACGACTTCATGACTGCTATTGGGTGGAAAAGACCTGGCAAATAGTACTGCATAAAATGTAGGGAGATGAATCTAGGGTCCTGGAGGCCCAGGACAACAGTTAGACTATGGTGACAACCCAGCAGATTCAGACCTGTTCTGGAGACTTAACTGCATTAAGGTTGCTTGGTCTCCTATAAGGAAGTCTTATATTCCATTGGAATTGCCCTCAGGTAAAGATGTTAATAAACACATTCAAATCTTGTCAGCTATACTAAAGGATTCTTAAACATTAAATTGTACCATATGTTCAGGAGACTTGTAAATGAGACATGTTGAAATATAATTTCTTTATATGAGGAGAAAACTTCTAACTTGTATCCAATTGATGTCCGTATTTGTTTTTTGGAGATCTTTCTTGTTCCTTGTTAGATTTTTATGATGTATTGAGCAATAAACAGCTGGTAGGTGTATATTTCTTAGAGGAATTCATTGGACAGTATTATGCTAGTTTAATAGTTGTGATAAAAGTGTAATGGCAGGTGGATACGGTTGCTCCTCTGATCCTTGCTATAGTGCTTTGATATCTGAAACCTGTGTGGTGTCAACGCTGGATCTAGCCATGCTACGTGATTGTAGCTAGTTCAACAATCAGAGTAATCATTTCAATTTACAGCTGACCAGAATGCTGGCAAAAGAAACCTGGGCAGACAGTGCCTCTGTGTAGCCATATTCAGAGTATTTCATAAGTTTCCTCTCCACTTTCTAATTGCTGTGACCTGGAAAGGCTTACAGTTATGGCTAGGAGATATTTTGGTCCTGTCTTTATGCTCATTTTACTGGCGTAGATGCCAAAGCTGCCCTTTTTTGCAGATGACTCTTGTCCCAAGAGATGGGCTCATGCAATGATTTTATCATGTATTACCAAATAGTAGCGTATGATTAGAACCATTATACTTTACTGACTAAATACTAACTTCAGTAGATCATGCAAGTGAAATAGGGTCAGGATTACCAAATGTAGAAAAAGCAATGGAAGAGAAATGCTCTCAGACTTGATGAGGAAAGAGATGGCTGAGGCTATGATGGTAAAAGGCAATTTAAGTGACAGCAATCATGAAAGCGTGAGCTTATGATTCTTCAGAAAGTGAGAAGAGAGGACTTGAGAATGAAAGCAATAAAATACAAGAAAATAGATTGCATTCAGCTCATAGAACTGATAGGTAACATTTCTTGGGAAAGAAACCTAAGAAACTGTCAATTTTTAAAGGAATGAAATTTCTCTTTTCTGGTCATCATAATATTAACATCATGAATAAAAGGAATCCCGATAAAAAAGTGTAAGAAGAGACAAAATTGTATGATTTAAAAATTGAGGACCCAGAAAGTAAAAACTAGACATATTACTAGAGATGAGTGCAAAAGAAGATTAGAAAAATGCAAGGGCCAAATCAGGTAGGCCAACTCACAGAACAAAGTATGCCTAATAAAGGGCATGATAACAAAGAAACATACTATATTCTCAGTAATAGTAAGAGGAAGACTGAGTTTCTGGACTACTAGTTGATAGGGAATGACAAAACTCATAATTTGATGGCACAGAGAAGACCAAGTAGTTCATGTAATTTTTTTTACATCTTTATTTGCCAAAGAGGGTGACCTTTAATCAAGTGGCAAGAAACAAATTGCCACCTTGAGAAAGGTAAGAATTCCAACTAGAGCAGGAAAAGAACAGATTATAAACTAATGAGATAGGATAATAGGTATTTTAGAACAAGCTGGAGCTTATTACATTATCTCTGCAACACAGAGTAAAATAGCTGAAGCAATGTCTGAGCAATTTATGACTACAGTGGAGGACATTTGGAGGACAGTTTACGTTCTAGAAATCTGTGAAAGGGCAAACACTGCACCTACATGTAAACTTTTCTGGGTCCTTTGCTGCCCCCTTTGGTGTTGCTAGCTTATCTTAAATTCTTGGGGAAAAAGGTTTGAATCAATTAGCCAACTGATTTTTTTAATAAATAGTCGGTAGATAATGATGTGATAAATGAATGTACTTGTTGGGTTTTGGTTGTTTTGTTGGTGTTTTTTTTGTTTTGATTTTTTTTCCCCCTAGAAGGTACCTGGTCAGTGGAGCCCAATTTTCCTGTAAGTAGAAAATAGTATCTCTTGATTTTTGTAAGTCTTTTCACCTTTTCATAAGTAAGGTTGCAATATGGGCTACGAGGTAGGTACACAGTTGACTGGAAAGCTGTTCTCAAGAATAATTACTAGTGATTCATAGTCAAACTAGAAAGCTCTGTCAAGTGGGATTCTGCCCTGGATTGCCTGAAAATATTCAATATTTTAATTAATGATTTAGATGATAGAATCTGCATGCAAAATTTCCAGATGATGCCAACCAGGGAGAGGATGTAAGTCCTCTGAGCACAGGATTAGAATTCAAAATTAATGTGATATATTGGAGAACTGATCTAAAATAAATATGATGCAGTTCATCAAGGACAAGTTCTAAGTTGTGGTTGAGCAGGAATGTTGAGCTGTGCAAATCAAAATGTAGAGTAACTGGTGAGACACCAGGTTTGCAGAAAACAGATGGGCAGTTGCAAGAGTTCAGAAAATGGCAGTAAATGAATAATACTATACCATGAATGTTATGCTAGAATATATGGACAGGAGTCTGCATGCAAAATAATTTTCCACTCTACTTGCCTGGTGGTTTACTTTTTCTGCTCTGAGCTGCACTCTTCAGGCCCACTTGAACGATCCAGAGGTCTAGGCAACATGACTCTTAAGATCTGGAAAAAGGGTCTTTTTCAGATTAGAACTCTCAGACTTTCACAGAATCAGAATTAACAAGGTTGGAAAAGACCATTGAGATCATTGAGTCCAACCTATTACCTGTCAATATCCCATTGTCTAAACCGTGGCACTAAGTACCTCATCCAATCTCTTCTTAAACACACCCAGGGATGGTGACTCAACCACATCCCAGGGCAGCCCACTCCAATGGGAAATCACTTTCTGTGAAAAAGCTTTTCCTAACATCCAGTCTAAATCTTCCCTGATGCAGCCTAAGACTGTGTCCTCTCATTCTGTCACTGGCAGCCTGAGAGAAGAGACCGACCCCCCACCTGGCTACAACCTCCTTTCAGGTAGTTGTAGAGAGCAATAAGGTCTCCCCTGAGCCTCCTCAACCCCTGAGCAACTCCGACTCCCTCTGTCACTCTTCACAGGGCTTGTACTCCAGTCCCTTCACCATCCTCATTGCCCTTCTCTGGACACGTTTTCCTAGGTTCCCAGAAGCAGTGCAAATTTGTGCCAGGGCATGTGTCTGATGCACTGAGCTACATGACAAGATGTGACCATGATGCAGCAGTACTGTGATGTGACAGTCAGAAGGACCTTCTCTCTTGCAGTCATAATTGGCACAAAGTTCTATACCTTCTTCACTGGCCACTCTCAGGGCCATAACAATGGTGGAGATTCTGCACAGCCAAAGTCTGTTTTTAAAATCAGCCACTTTCTTCACTGATGCATCTTTGAGTGCTGGAAAACAGTGTGATTCTGAAATCAGCTCTGCATCACTGGGGAGTGTGTGGCACAGGGACGTCCTGGATGATCAAAGGATAAGGAGAACACTATGGGATGGATTAGGAATTGGTCTGTCAAGCCTCTTGACCTTGCAACATCAGCTTAGGTGCATCAGGATTTTATTAACTCCATCTCAGCACAAGCTCTGCCAGACCTGGGCTGACTTGAAGGCGTTTGTGCCCTGTGACCCTCAGCACTGCTGGAGGGATTATTAGCTGTGGCACTGTGGAAACCAGAATAAATAGTAAGAGGTTGCTCTGTGCGGTAGACCCCTGCCCTTCAGTCTAACACTGACTTTTCCTGTCATCTTCCGATCCCATTCTGTCGTAGCTGCATATCTTCTCTCTCACACCTTGCCCTGTGGAAGTGATGGCACCCTCAGATCTTTCCATAATCCCTCGTAGCCTTATGTCTCAAGGTCATTGTCGCCAAAGCTTGACCTTAGGCCTCATCCAGAGAGACAAGTTACTCCCAAGGAGCATCTCCTCATCTTGGCTGATACTTCCCCAGACCCTGCTTTAGCAGAGAAACAGAACTCATCTGTTTGGAGCTCCTCATGTTCATAGAAACACAGCTTGGTGAAGTTTCTTCAGTCTCCCCACCTCTGTGCTGTATTCTCTGGCACTCAAGGCTTCTGCTCCATTTCTTATCCTGCGTTTCATGCTGTCCCAACCTCTCTTCACCTCTTCTCCCATCAGTGCCCACATCCTCTCTCTCTTAGAGAGGCTTCTCCATCCCTCCCTGTTTGTACATCTGTTTTCGCTTCTGCTGCAGATTCCCTTCCCTTTTGGTAATCTTCCTGCTTTTCACAGCTTTTCTTCACTTTATAAGGTTTCCAGACCTCTCCCACTTCCAGACCAACTCACTGCAACCTAATTCCATGTTGTGTAAAATCTTCCCCTCTTTTCTAGGTTCAACCCTTTCTCTCCTCATCCACCCTTCTCTGGGGTGAGTACCTTTCCCCACTCCACATCTCTTCTACTGGTTTATGTGGAACCTTTCTTTGCAGGAAGGCAATCTGAGAGCCTGCCATTCACTTTGGCTTCGCTCTCTACATCTTGTTTTGCTTAACTGCTGGCATTTTGGGTGGAGATGTGTCTGGCATGGAGGTGGTAGTGCCAGAACAGGGAGGCCCCTTGAGGGGATTACATGGGAGACCAGATAAATTGCTCCAGCAGATTGCGTATGACCTAGTTGGCCATTATTCATTTAGAGAATGGAAGAGTGAGGGAAGATGTGATAACCATTTAAAAATATATGGAAATTTCATGTAAAGAGGAAAGTAATAGAAACTGTTTTCCAGTTCTGCTGGGAATAGAGCACGAAGTAACAGTCAAGCTTACTGTAGTGGAGAGATTGAGGTTAGACATTAGGAAAATCTTTCTAATGGTAAGGATAGTTAAGGACTGCAGCCGATTGCCTAGGGAGGTTGCAAAGTCTCAGTCACTGAAGGTTTTTAAGAACAAGTTAGACAAATATCTGTCAGGAATGGTTTATGTATAGTTGATTTTGCCCTGGGGCAGGGGAATGGACTTCATGAGAGCACTTCCAGCCTTACTTTTCTGTGATTCTATTATTGCTGGTTCCCTGGATAATAAATGTACATTTTTAAAGTTAGCAACCCACCTGTACTACTCTATCATCTTTTAAGTGTTTAAATAGATTCTGTTGAGCTCTTAGAATAATTGATAAAGGATAGATCAAGAGTTGTGGGTGTTAAAGCATTAACTCTTTTTTGCTGGAGAATTACTCTATTGTATTCCTATAGCCTGGCCTTCTTTAGACATTTTTGGGGTGTGTGTCATATGTTCTATGTCTGTGCAACTTGTATAGAAATATTTTCATGTTACAGAACACAGCATCTATTGTTCCATTTTACAGTGTGCAAGTATTTTAAGAAATACTTTTGCCACTCTTAGATACTAAGCATATTTAAAAGGTAATTTTTAAGAATAACCAAAAAAAGGACAAAGCTTAAGCAACCATCCCTTGAGGTTTTTTTTTCATTATTATGAATAAAACTGTGTATAATTTACTTAGTATCAAATATGTAACTGGTATAGTTACTGCTGAAAGTAGCCTTCTTCCTTGGAATTATAATTGAGGCTCAATGTAAAACAGCAAAACAGGTTTGAAATGTCTTACATTAAGCATAAAATATAATTAATATTGAAAGCAGTTGAAAGCTTACTTACACATTATGCAGGTCTCCCACATTGCTGCTGCCATTATTTGCATGATTTTCAAGTACAGATAAACATTTCATTTAAAAAATGCAACTTGAATATGTAGCAGAGCATTCTCACCCCTCTCTGTTTTAGTTTTGTTTTCATCTACCTCATGAAGTTGGTCTGGCTTTACTAAAATCCCTGCAATTTTCTTAACAATTGCATTTTTATTTTATGAATTTTCAAGGTTACTGTGTCACGCACAGAGAACTCTGATTGTCTCTTAGTTCTATGGAAAAACAGATTACTTTTTGTAATGCCCCTTACTAAGCATACGGATAGTGAGAGATCACTTTCCATTGTATTCCTTAGGTGTTTTATTTAGGATGTGCAATTTTTGGAGTACAGATATTATTCTCAGCAAAAATATTTGGAAGAAGAAATAACCTTAGTCTCTAAGAGTTTGCTGTTTAATTATGTTACATTCAGTAGCATTCAGCAGTACTGTTTTAAGTATAGTAATGCATAGTTTGGCAGTATCCTCTTCAGGGCTAAACACTTGAAAGGAATTACAGAAGAGCGTAAAACTGCGAAGATCAATTCACGAGCACTGTTGCCATGTGTGAGTGATAGCTTTTGATCACAACAAAGTTCTTCTGTTGTCCTTAAGATCAGTGATTAGAACAACAATGCTTTCTGCTTTAGGTTGTTCTTCAGACCTAGGAGGTTGGCTTTCAAGTTTTGATCTCAAACTTTGTGTAGGTGATACATTGAGTTTTCTTCTTTCTTTCTTTCCTTTCACCTCAAGAAAGCAGATCTCTTCAAATGTCTGGTGGGAGGACTGTTTAATCTGTAACTAGCCAGGTACTGTTTTTGCTGATTGAACTATGGCAGTCCTTATGCAAAGAGAGGGACATGTCACAGAGGCTGAGGATTTCACATTTTAAATATTGCTCCTGTCAAATTTATATTTAGCTGTGGTTCAAGATCTCCTTCCCTGTTTGCTTGTTTTAGTGAAGCACTACTTACATCCTTTTCCACTTGGTAAGAGGAATAATTTTGATGGCAGTCACTTCCAAAAGTTGGACTTTCCATTTGAAGCCTCCTGGAGTGAATAAGGAACCAGAGAAAGACAGAAGAAAAGCCAAGAAGACTCCAGAGGAAATGCAGTGGCGTAGTGCCCTGTGAAACAACTTGAGGATCACTGAACATGGAAAAGGATACTCCACAGACCTGGAATTGCAGAATACAGCTTCATCATGCTCCATTCATATCAAGCATCGTCCTAAAATTAATACTTTGATGTGGAAAGATTTTTTATTATTTTTAATTAAATTTTCATTCATATTTGAGTTAATTTAAATTCCATTTAGAAGTCCTTTAATTTTTCATTCTAGATTGCTATATGTGCATGGTCCACTTGCTCTTCTGGCAATTCAGAGCCAAATGAATAGCAGTGGATTGGGTACACCAGAGAGAAAGAAAGCTGAATTTGAAAGAAACTTCATGGCCAATGCTATTATTGCAATTATTTTATGAAGTAGTGTATTGCTGGAAATTACAAACTTCTTCCCAAAGTGGGAGAAAATGCTCCAGCATGTTCAGGGAGGATGTAAAGCCTGGATCCACACCTTTGATAACCATTTTTAGCAGATGATATTCATCTGTAGCATTACCATTTGCAAAGCTGACGGTTCTTTGGAAATGCCCATCTGCCATTTCTCATTTCTTAATAGTACATGTCACGGTGCCTTTGTGTGGTACAACTTAATCAGCCAAATGGCCAATTCCAGACTGAGTATGACAATAAATTTAGCTGTAAATATGCTATGTTTCAGCATTTAATCCTAATAAAAAGGCAGACTTTTTGAAAAGACAAAATGGATGCACAGTCCCTCAAGTAAAACTCAGAAAAAAAAAAGCGGTGACAATTCATGGTTAATTTGGCAGTGTGTGGTTTCTGTTAATTAATTCTAATTAATTAGGTAGTGGGGGTTTTTTTGTTAGGATTTTTTTTTTAAAGAGAAAAGATGGGAAATGACACTCAGGCTGTGCCCATGGCTGGCTGAGGGTATTTTTACTGCTGGAAAGACCTTTTGCATGCTGCCTGTGTTCTCTAGCACTGCCATCTCACCTCAGAGCACTAGTGTGAGGCAGCCTGGAAATGTATTTTGTTACAGACTTAAAAGTATTAAAGGGGAAGCCTAAAACCAAATCAACGCAAAGCTACTGTAGCACTTGACTGTGCCCTTCTGGAAGCTGAGGCAGTACAGTGGTCAACTGGAGACATAAGCAACGTTAGCCAAAACCCAATTTTATTTATGTAAAACATGGTGATGTGTTGAGTGAATAGCATGAGGTGAAGTTTTGATCTGGCGTTATGCTGCTTGTTTTTTCTGTAATGTCAAGCAAGCCCATTTGACTTGGTATTCTATCAATTCTCTTTTACCATAAAATAAGTAGTATGCAGTGATGTTGGGTTTTTGTTGTATGCTGTGGTAATACCTTTAAAAATCAGAGATTGCAGCCTGGGTAAACAGAGAAGTGAAAGTATTTGACATTGCAGAATAAATGTGGTGAAAAAGCCTAAAAATTACTGAGGAGAAGGTAATCCCCTGTGTAAAGAGGTAAATGCTACATTTACTTCTCTGATATTTAAAACCTTTTGGTTTTTAGCAAAAGAGGCTAGGAGGCATGGGTATTAATTTACCTGCTAGCCCTTTTTTTATTGTGTTTGGTTTGGTTTTTATGAGTGGGCACAATCCTTCCTCTGAGCCTTTCTCTGAATGCATGTGTTCCAGTGCCTTTATCGGCTACATCTCTCATCCTGGTGCTCGGCTTTCTTCACAAGAGCAGTTTGTTAGGGAGCAACATGAATCCACCCAAGCATGCTCCTCATGCTGTGCCTCTCCCAGGTTTTCTCTCCAGAGTTTGTCCAACTTCTCTCCAAACCTTTTCTGCTCTCATCTCTTGGCAATAGCAAAACTCCAAAATGTTCAGTTTCTAGTAACATCATTACTCGCTAATGTGGCGTAGCCTTCAAGACCTTCCAACCTCTTACAAACATCCAAAGTCACTCTTTTTTCCAGTAAGAATGTGTCATAAAACTCTGATGTAGCTGTAACACTTTCTGTTTTCCAAAGCTGTGTTTATGCTGATTTCTGAAGAAGGGGGCTTTGAGCAGGTGGGCTTTGACAGTATCTGGAGCCCATAAACTTGGGCTTCATATCAAACCGAAATTCCTCAGTGATTTAAATCCTTTCCATTATAATGTATTATGATCACCCCACTGTCATTTGAATATCAAACTTACCCAGTAGTTTAGCCTGCTGAATCCCTAAACTCTCTTTGAAAGCCATCAAGATGAGTTTCCCAGGCGTTCAAGCAGATGTATCAGTATGTGGATGGCAACTGGGGACACTCTCCCTGCTCTTCTCAACTGCTGGTCCGTCTCCATGCTCTCTCATGCCAGGATTAACAATCCGTTAGCAATGGATAACAGGTTGAGCAATATGTCTTTCATACATTGTGGGTTTTGATTTTATTTCTTAAAATTTTTTTACACTTTTGTGTCCTTAGCTTTCTTGCTTTCTTCACTAGAAAGTCACCCCCTTCTGATGTAAGGGCAGGAATAAAGGAATAAAAGAAGCTTTGTTTGAGGAATGAGGAGTTAACAAGGAAGATTTTTAATGATGAAAATACCCAAAAAGAATCCTACTCTACAGCCAGCATCTAAGCAGCATCTTCAATCCATGCCTCTGAGGTTAAACTCGTCTGTGTTTTTAGTGGGTAAAATAACTTGGTTCGGTGCCATTTGGTGGCTGACAGTGCTGCATGTCTGTGTTGTAGGTTTACATATGCTGAGGTAGTGGTAGGAAGACCCAGGACAAGGTACTGGCTTCAGAAAAGCCTGGAAGTCTGGCCTGGATAGGAATTGTTCAAGAATTGTCTGTTTATCCTGGAGGCTCAGACTATACAAACGAGTAATATATACTGGCTGAAGACAGATTCATAGCCTGGCCGTGTACTTGGTCGGTCTTTGATTTAAACAAAAAAATTGGAATTTGTGCATGAGTCTCCATTTTTCCCCTTTCTGAGCTTTATTATTCTTGATTTGTTTATCTCAAAAGAAATACTTACAGGATAATATCTGCTTCCAGTTGCTCAGAGCAAGAATTGGAAGAGATGCATGACCTGCCACAACAATGCAAGAATAAGTTCAGAAAAGCTTCAGTCTTCTTAACTTAGGATGTAGATGACATTTGTAAACTCAAGACACTTCTTTTTTTTTTCTGTAGCGATCATAACTTTTGTGGCCAAACCAGTGATGTTTGGAGAGTTTCTGTGTAATAAAAGGAATAAGGATAAGCCCAAACAAGAAAGGCAACAAGTTTGGTCCTTAGAGATGTTTTTATTCAAACCCTTCTCTAGTGTATACATGGAAAAAGTGATTTTTGTATAATCTCTCTAATATGTCACTGTTTTAAAACTGTATTAGTCTACTTTTTGGTATGAACAAGTTAATATTCTCTCAGGCATATGACTCCTGCTCTCAGTGATCAGTATTGCACCGAAGAACCTTTGACTGTGATGAGGACTCCACTGTGCCAGAATAATGAAGATCAGCTTCTTTTAATACCTCGGTATCTAAAAAAGGCAAGATAGAAGCAGAAAGAAGTATCACTGTCCTGAGTTTACAGATAGACAATTTAGTCACAGATGAAATACTGACCTGGAGTGAGACAGGGAGCTTGGCAGACCTGAGAACTAAACCTGCAGCCTCTGAATTTAAACCCGGTATGAAGGATGAGATTATAACCAAAAGCAGTAATGGACCTAATGTACTATTTTGTAATATTTCTTCTGTTGTATCTTTATACTTTTACTTGCTGCCATGAGGGAAAACCATGTAAGTGAGTAAGTCAATAGGACTTCCTAAAGAAACTGCAGGCTTGCTTTATTCCAGCAATGCTGGAAGGAATTTCTCTGAAGAAGAATTTCAGCTGCTCATAAGATATGTGATACAAACAACCCCTCTCATCTGCAAGTATTAATTGAGCATTGGGAAGAAAGGGGTACTGGGATACCAAACTGCTCAAAGGATATGGGGCATTACTTAAGGGCTTAAAAAAAAAATAAATCTGTTATTGAATTGCCAACTCGAGAGTAAAATTATTGAAATTTATGGAAACAGATTTACTAAGATGAATACAAATAAAGCTCTCCATATTAGTTTCACTTCTTTTTCAAAGATCTTCAGATGTAAACTATGATTTCATTACTGCAATACAGGCAAGCTTATTGGTTTTTTTGCTTTATACATGTATGGATCAGACAATGTGGTGTTTTAAGACACACTTTGAAGAACCTCAAAAGACCTGTTTTTTTTATGTAACTTGCTTTATCTGAAATAAAAAGGCCAGTTTTATGGAAAGATCAAGTTTCATACTACAAGTAGTGGTCTATTTGGAAGGCAAACAAGCAAGATGCCAAAACCCACAAGCATTCAGGCATATGAGCCCTTCATCTCCATCTTTAAATAAGCATTCAAGATTCTTCAGTTTGCTAAGGGCCATCTTCTACTACATAAACAAAACAGCATTAAAAACCAGACATGGACAACCATCAAGGAGAAAATTCTCATGCAAGTGAAATTGGTTGTTGCCATATTAGCATTTTGCTTTCAATCAGTATTGTGATTCTGAACAAAATCTTCCAGTTGCCCCCATTTGTGGCACTGTGCTTCAGCTCACAAGATGGTTTTGCTGCTACCAGAATACCCAGTACTGCTAACAGGGAGCTGGAGAAAGTGAAGTTGCTTTTATCCAGCTGTTCACACAGTACCTGTGACCTAACAAAGAGGCAATGGGATGCTGGATGTGTTAAGGCGAGAAAGAAGGAGAGAGAAGTGAGACCTAGGGACGACATTGAAAACTGAGGTGGTCCTCTGGAATTTCACCCTGAAAGAAATACGTGCTTGAGCCTGCCACCTGGAAAGAGTGCTTTGGAGAGAAGGAAGAATGACATCAAAGCCTGACTTGTGATGGATACAGAAGGTAAAGCTGAAGATAAAATTAGATGTGCATACAGTGGTTAACATGATTGTTTTACCAGTGATTGCTGTCATTTCAACCACTGAAGTTCTGCCAACAGTGGATTAGAAAAACCTTTAGATACTTGTACAGGGAGCAAACTCTGGAAATCTTAGACTTAAACTGACAGTCTTGAAACAATTTCAACTGGGAAAGAGCTACATTCATTTTTGAGAAGTGTCATAAGTCTACTGTGCTCATTCTTAGTTTTTATGTTCATAAATATAGAGCCACAGTCAAAAAGTTAGATCAATGTGAGACTGTGTAGACGTTATACGGTGCCAAGCAATGAGTTCCCAGATATCTATAAATAAACTCTTGGTGCACTCCCATTTTCCTTTCTCTTGTCTTCACTATTATCCCACACACTTGCCCCCAGGCTTTCAGTACTCTTTTATAGAGACACTAGTAGTAATTCTCTTTTCCTGAATATTATTCTTGAAGAAAATAGATCAATTATGCAGTATAACACTGGTTACATTACATCTAATAGCTATAGCTGTTAACCTCACATGTTCTTTTTACCTTTGTGGTAATAATGAATCGTTAAATTGAGTGGAGCAGTAATCTTTGAGATATAAAAATAGAAATAATTTTACAAAGGCATTCCAAAGTGAATTCCTTTATTGATTAATATGATGTAATATTGTCAATATCTTCTGACTGTTAAGAGGTTTAAAAAGTGCAACTTAAACTCTGAAAGTAATGTGTAAAATACCTGCAGACCTTACTACAGCAGCCATGCCTTTATTGTAATTGAATCTTTCAAGATTGTTCTTTGGAAATTAGAAACAAAATAAAGAACAAGGTAGTCTTTGTATAAATGATATGAGAGATTGCATTATAATAGCACTTGAACAGTTTTTAAGAACACTTAGTTTTGCTAAATGTGTCTACCAGAAGAGACAAAATTGAATAATATGTCCAGTTCATTTAGAAAGGAGTATTTCAAGTCTCATAATGTTAGAAAGAATCAGATATGCATTTGGTACAAGGGGAAGATACATTACTGTTCTGGCACACTATGCAAATGTATTTTCTCACCACTGTGCAGATGTTATAATGTAGTAGTTAGTATTCTTACCTGCCACTGTTATCGCTGTTGATTAAGAACGACTGAATTTTTTAGTGTGAAGTGAGACAATAACCCTTCCCTCTTCCTCTCCCTCAGTTTGTTCTGCAGCTTTGCTGAAAGTGATACTGTTAGGGTTTTTTTTCCTTTTGTCAAGTTTTACAACAGAAGCAGACCTGACAGTAAGTTACTGGGGTTATAACATCTGTTACTAGATTTCTGTATTTTGAACAGAATAATCAGTTAAGTTTAGCTGTCTGAGTTTGTATATTAGGAGGAATTCAGAAGAGCTGAAACTGCATCCTTAAAATAGCAAATAATTTAAATACTAAAAACTGAAGGAAAAAAGGCGAAAATAAAGGTGATTGGAAAATCAGTGAGATTATCATGCTGAAGATATAACTTTGGATTTTAGTTCTCAGTAGTAATAACATGTAGTTGCTTTATCTCAGTGTGATTTCTCTGGGAAAAAAAGGTGACTGTTTTTTACTTCCTTTGATAATGTAATTGAAATCTGGAATGATTGCTTTCTTACCGGCTCTGCATCGTCTCTTGACCTACTGTTGTAGGTGTCATGAAGAGTAAATTACATGTGACTTAGAGTTTAGATATTAATATTATCAGGTTCATGGCTGCATAGTGTGTCAATGGTAATGTTTATCCTTAGATTTATTCTGCTGGACTTTATTAGATATTTGGAGATTCAGTTTCCCTGTAATGACTTGTTGCTGGCATTGGAAGACATTGCAGTTCTCATGATCTCATTGGTACTTCTTGTTACTGAGAAAAGTGGTTCCATTTGCTCTGAAATATATCATGTAGAGCTGTACATTCCTGTATTAGTACTTTCTACAAGGCATAAATTATAGGGGGTGGTAGTTTCTTTTATTAGACTATCTGGTTTAGTTGGAGAAAATAGATGAGCTGTGTGCATTGTAACAGGTCTGCAAGCTCCAAACATTGCCTGTTTTTTCCACTTTTATTTATTGATCAGTTAAAAGGTAACTTGTCTGTTTATAAAGTTTTCCTTGATTAAACTGCCAGATTTACGTAAAACACGGCTTAGTAATTTCAGCCTTTGCCATTGAGGACACATACCCTTTTTTTCCTTGAAGTGCCTGAGTTAAAGTTACTTTCAGCCATTTCGCTTTGTGTCAAGTTCTCCCTTCACATTTTTGCACCCTAAGTATAACCAGAAGGTCTGTCTCTTCTACCTGAGCTCAAAGCATGTTGTTCTAAAAACTCGATGAAGCAGTTGAGCCTGTGATTTGCTTTTCAGTTTTTATGTTGTTCCCATCCCTGAGATTTCACTACAGACCTCACTGGTAGCCAAAGTATTTACTTTGTGGCCTGTCATACGTGATTCAAACAATCTATTTAAAGCTTAGTTTCAAGCTCCTCAGTCAAATCACCTCAGCTTCAGGAACACACCATACAGCTTTGCATCCTTGTGAGGGGAATTTTCCTAGAGCGGGTAAGTCACTTTCTTCTTTGTAGCATTTGCAGTTTTCTGTCAGTTTGAATGTTCCTCCTTCTTCCTGATCCCCAGCTCCTCTCAGATTTCTGCCTATGTTACGCTATTAAGTTTGCCACAGGAAGCTTTTTGGGACCAACAGCGGTGCACACAATGGATTCAATTCACAGACCAAAAGTACTGGTCCCATGACAGCTGTCCTATGCATATGCCACGTTTCTCACTTCTTCCTGATGACTGAGCCAAAAGGGAAAAGCCTTTGGATAAGACTCACCATCTTCTCTCAGGGCTAATGGTCCAACTGGTAGCTTGAGAACCTGGCTGTGTGGGTTTGTGTCTCTTCCCCATGTAAAGGGGAGCAGCAGTCAAACAGGAGACTTTACCTGAAACAGTCACGACCCTCTTGCTCCAGCTAACAGCCAGAGAGATTGGCTTCTGCTAGCTCCGATGGTCCTGCCGAGACTTGACCAAGCCGATGGTAGTGGTTTCTCTGGATGAGCCACGCTAAGGAGTAAGCAATTGGAAGATCCCTTCTAGCAGTGCATGGGCTGATGTGTGTTTGTGTGTGTGTGTGTTTGAGTTACATGACATTTACATGAAGAAGAGTAGGTTATTTGGGTTTATTTTAAGACCACCGTTTCTCTTCCTGCAGGAGAGGTGATCATGTGTAAGGACCTTTATTACAAAATCAGGATTCATATTCGTTAGCTTTAGTTAGAAACTTTCTGTCATCAGGCTCTCTAAAGGGGCTCTGCTTATACCATTTAACACTTTGCCTTGTGTGGCAGCTAGGTATGCAAGTATTTGTGATTTGAATGTGTGTAAAGTGATGAAATTTATTTTTTTTAATAAAGAATACATGGAGAACTTGCAAGAGCCATCATGTAAAAGGGTTTTGTTGTTGGATTTTTGCAACTACTTAAGCATATTTTACATTTAAAATTCTCCCACTGCTGCTCCATAAAAATGTAGCTTTTTATAAGATGAGAAGTTTTAATGCTAAAATAGGGGGGTTTTGTGTGTGTGTGTGGGGTTTTCTGTAGAATTTTTTTTCTTTTAGCATTGAAGTAGTAGCTAGTAGAAAGCTTTTTTGAAACAAGAGTTTTAAGGCAAACAAATGGTAAATTTCATATTTCATGAGGAATGAAGGAGATACCTATGAAAGATGTAGAAATTATAAGAAAGAATTATAGAATTATAGAATTGTAGAATTACAAGGAAGATGTGTTTAAAGTGCTAAGTGCAGATAGACTGAGGACTTCTTAGAAACTTAAAGTTTATTATTTCAGTGTAATTTTACATTTTATAATTTGTGACATTATCAAATAATGTGCTAATATCAATGATAAACTTTTCGTCAATTATTAAAAAGTTTGATTTTCACAGTGTATGCAGCGGAGACAGTTTGTATATGACATTTGTGTATAATATGCATTATTTCTATCATGGCAAAAAACAGCTGTGGCCATTCAAAAGCTCAGGCACAAAATCTTCTGCCTTTTGCCTTTTCATTATGTTTGGTACTAATTTCTGCGTGTGTGTGATCCCTTGAAAAAGATTATTTTTAAGGTTGAATTAGAAGACCAAGGTCTGTTGACTGTCTGTGGTAAAAAGGAAAGAAAAACATCTACCTTCTTAGAAGATGAGTGGCATTGCTAGCAAAATTATGACCTTAACAATGTTAGTTTAGTCTAAAAACTTGTGTATCATAAGAGTGTTTTCTGCATGGTGAGAGAAAGTGGGAAATCACTGGGTGCAAGATGGAGGGGAAGCTGACACTCAAATAAGGCTGTCTCCTTTTGCCCTGCAGATAATGCAGCATACATCAGGACTTCGCTTACTGCACAGGGTGTTCTCCTTCAGTACTAAATCTGCCAGCTCAGTAAATCCAAACATGCTTAACTATCCTGCTCGTTTTTCTGTAATAGGAGGACTGGGAGAAGCACCTGGATCCATCATGTGCTGGAAATACATCTGCACAATTTATGACTCTTACTGCAGACTTGTTTCCGTCAGCATTGGGCACTGCTGGGGAGCATCAGTTTGTGTAGGACTGCCATACAGCTGCAGAAATGCATGGTCCCTGTTTCGAGGTGCAGTTCTATGTCCTGTTGAAATTCCTGTTACGGTCATATTGCAGTCCAATTGAAACTAGGCAGTTGAGAGATGTATTATCATGATTGTGTTAGTGACTGAAGACGTGGCTCAAATTCACTTCCTTTTGATACTCTTGACCGATTGGTAGTAGTGGCTGAAGTGGCAATAAAGTAAAATGCCTGTTCACGTTTAATAGCAATTTAAGCTAAGAGTTACTGGTCTCTGTTCATGTGTTCAGATCTTCTCAAAATTATCTTTCCCTACTATACTGGGGAATAGAATAATAAACCAAAAGCAATCTGTAGCTAAATTCAGCTGCCTAATTGTGCTTTTATTTTTATTATTCTTCAAAACCTTTCCCAGGCTCAGCAGAAGTTTCTGAGCAGTTCTTTCAAACCTTCAGAACCTTTCTCATAAATTAATAGTTTAACATTGCAATTATTTTTTTGTTCGGAGCTATCCCAGAGCCGTCATGAAATGATGGCTGTCTCAGACAGGTCCAATTCCATGGCCTCCAGGGTGGAGAGGTGACAGGGTCATGGACAATTGACATAGACTGTGATGCACAGTATTTTAGACAGAGCTCGTGGCAGCTTTCCACCCTTGTGATGCCTTGCATACCCTGCTAGTATTCTTTTCCTTCATAGAAAGAAAGCATTTTTGTTTTTCTGACTACTTTAATTTGAAATATTTAGAGAAGATGTCACTGGGGACAAAGATATAGTTGTATATTGGTTCAAGAAATTTATAATTATTCTTCCTCATTGGAATCCTGGTCTTTGCAGTCTTGTACTGAACAGCTGCTTTATTACTGACTTGACTGAGTACAGAGATTAGATCTTGCCAAGGAAGAATATGGATAAGTCTTTGTATTGCTCAGGGTTTCTTCTTCAGGTACTGTATCTGCCTCAGGAAATGAAAGATAAACAATGTAAAGCTTCACTGGCTACTGCAGCAGTGCTAGTTATACACTGACTTAATTGTTCTCTGTAGATGGTTGGAAAGAGATGCTTGGAACCACATCTGAGCAAAAAGGTGACTTTTCCTGCAAGATGAGATACAAAAGTGTTTTTTTTACTTTTGCTTTAGAGATAAATGTTTGGATTAAGTGGAAGTGAGTATGAGCGTTATATGTCATCTGATAGCTGTCTGGTTGCACAGTTGAAACAGTTTCCATTGAGAAAATCTGTGCCAATAACAGACGTAAATTAATAGTTGAGGAGATTAAAAAAAATTAATGGAACTAGAAAATTATTAAAATTACAAATCAATAGGGATTCTTCTCTACACTGAGACACGTGGTTTAGTTTGCCTTAGTACACTCCTTCTTACAGTTATCATGAGCTGGATCATTTCACAGTGGCAGTAGTGGCATATTGTTATTGTTGTTGCTGTTGTTGTTATCATCATTATTATTATTCTAGATATGATGAGAAGAGCCAAATAACTTGCCTGGTATTACACAGACTATAGAAGAACTGCAGCTAAGAGAATTGTAACCTTTTTGTTTCAAGACCTTCGAAAGTCTTCTGTGGCTTTTCTGAAGGAAAAATTTCCAGAACTGTTACTTAAGACAGCATAATTTTCCCCTTAGATCTTTTGGTACACAACCTTATGCATTCCTTTCATGCTCCATGTTGAATTCTTTGCAAGACTTGAGTCTTGCATACTTTGCGAATATAATAGTGCAGTAGTGCAGCCAGCTCTCTTGTACAGCAACCAGTATAGCCAGCAAATCTCTTTTGTCCTGAATATTACATGAAAATAATTCAGGCCAGTCTTCTTGTTTGGCCTGTTGGTTTTGTATGCAGACATTCAAGTATTAAAACGGAAGCTGGAAAATTGTAGTATAGTCTGGCAGGAGTATTCCATGTGTGTTTGGAATGTGCTTTTGCGCCCTATATTGCCTAATGCACATCATACATTATATAATATATTGTTGATACATGGATTCAAAATCAGATGATACTCTGTTTAAAATAAAAAATGTGTTTTCTATTGACCTGTGGAAATTTCCATATAAAACAAGGCAATGCTTTTTTTGATGGCTCTGCATTGAGATTTTAAACTCTGCATTGTACCTTGTGTTTAGGAAGTATGAAATAATTCACAGGCTGAATACTTTGTGAAGGATTCCCTGGGTCAATACATCTTAGGCCAAGCTTTGCTTACAACCTTGGCCTACAATGCCTGGGCTTTGAGTTTGCTGTTAGATATATTGGCATGACAATACGTGTCTCTTTATATAATGGTATGAGTCAAAGGTAAATTTTGTAAGGGAAGAATATGGAAAGGTTGAATTTTTTTTGTTCTTTGGTTTTATTTCTTTACAATGTATATTCCTATATGTTGTTAAAAACTGAATTATTTTATAAGAAAGGAACACTCATGATTCTTTTGTTAATCAGGATATGCTTTCCTTGTTTTGCTGTTGATGTGTGAGAGAGAAGAAATATTTAGAAGACACTTGCAGAAATCTTTATGCAAAAGACAAGATGTAGGCTGTTGATTGCTAGGCATACGATAGAAATAAGTGTTAAGTGAAATAAATACGTGAAGCCCCATTGAAGCTGAAGATATTATCGAGAGTTTTAAAGTGATTTAAGGAGTAGTCCTCTTTCATCTCTAGGTACCTGTAATATGGGAGAATGAAATACTTAATGTTTTAAAAATACAAGAAGGGGAAAACCCGTTCTTTCTTTTATTAACTTACTTTTCTATCTTCCTAGATCTCTCTATTTATCCTCACAATATCCACAGTCTTAATATATATAGGTCACCTTTAGTGTCAAAGAAAAGAGTGAGCAAGATATTTAAAATACACGTTTAGGAGTTGAATTCAGTGAAGCAGTGCTATCGTTAAACTACATGTGATTAGCCCTCAAAATGTCAAAAGTGAGGCAGTTCCACTAAACATCAGTGTATTATTAGAAAGATGCCTAGCCTGCTGCATCCATTGCCCACTTCTTCAATGCTTATAATTTTAATGCTAGTTCTGTAGACAGTCTAGGTATGTAAATTGCTCCCATCATTGAAATCATCAAATAGAATTATTTTTTACCAAATTTTTCTCTGATGTAATTACTCTTCTAAAAAGCTGTGGGCTAGTGGTTCTCTGAAGGACTCTAATGTTCTGTTTAGGGATCAGAAATGGAATTGATTCTTTTCTTCAGCTATTCCTTTGTCAATGTCTGTGTGATACCTGGTATTGAAAATATTTGCCCTAACTTAGTTATTTAAGTTTTGCAAAGAACAGCATCCTACAGCTGTTTTCCCTTGAAATCACCATAGAAATTAAAAATAGTGTCCTGAGAAATAATATAGAGAAACAGTATTCCTCAAAACAAACTGCATCCATCTCAGCTGACAACAGCAGTTCTGCCACATCTTTGCCTTTCAAGAAGAGCAAGCAGATACTCTGCTGTGTCCTATCACGTGAATGTTGATGTTTTAGTCACATGATAATGTAATTTTTATTTTATCAATGGTATGCTTAATGTGTGCTTGTAGAATAAGATTTTTTCATTCCATATTTTAAGCTTTGACAAAAATAAAACTGAGTGCTGTGAGGTCATATTTGGAACTGTGGAAAACATGTTCAAACCAAAACCGTATTCTTCTCTCAAAAGTGCTACCATTTCAGCTGTGAATTTAACAACAGCAATATGTTCTGAAGACTGTAAGTTATTACTGTGATACATGCATATCTGTTACAAACATGCTCATCTTTCTTAAATGGTTAATCCCATTTGAAGGCTTTGATTAATGCATACCATGTACCAATATGTATAAGACTGTGTGTTTACTGTTTAAAACAGATAAACTTCTCAAAAACCCCCTTACACAAAGGTCATTTAAGGAATTTTTTTACATTTTTATATTTCTGATCTAGTAGGAAAGGGGCTTCCTACCCTTTTGAATGACCTTTTATCAGGGTGTGTTGTCCTGCTTCTGTCTCTTAGGTATTAGAGCACATTTAAATAATTTGCTGTCAATTGAAAGACAGTTACTGCATGAAGTGTAAAAAGTTATATTTCAATATTATTTCCCCACTGATGTTAAATACAACCTCTCTGGCTAGTTTGTTCCTAATCCAGTGTCACATAAAGTACAAAGGCTTTGTGTTAGATGTTGCCAAAGTACTAGAGGTGAATGTTTTTTGTTTAATATTGCATAGAACAGGCGATATTTGCACACTGGAAGCCACATTTCAGCTCAGACCTTAGAAACACCTGATTTGATGCAGAAACATTAAAATGTACTAGCATAGTCACAGAGTTCATTTAATTGTAGACTTTGTTATCTACAGCAAGTAGCTGAGAGATTAATTGGACTAATTAAAAATCAAAGAGCTCTACATTAAACTACTGTAGAGTTTTACTTACCTTTGAATTTGATCTCCAAATATTTGTGTGCTAGATGGGTCTTTAACTTGTCTTGGCAGCTGCTGAACTTCCTTTTTCTGAGGATGTTTGATCCTTCTTTTTACATTCATCTGCCTGAACACAATGCCTGCAAATCAGAAAATGTTTTTAATCTCTATCCTGGATTTGGAATGGTCTCTTCTCTGGAGAAGTATTTTCCATATGTTAGTATAACATTCAGTAGTAACACATGTTATGTTTTAAAGACATACATTCCTAATGTCAAAGGAAATTAATCTGTTTAGATGGTGTTTCCTAGTGTCTCAACATAATTTTTTAAGCATAAGGACCCTAAATTAGAGGGATGTTAGGAAGCTAAGAAATATTTTGTTCCTTTGGTTTTGCTTGAAAATTAGCAGCGTGCTGTATTAACTGATTGTTTTTGCTGTACTATGTGCTCCCTATTGGACATATTCTGAGGAAGAACCAGACCTACGAAACTTTCCTAGTTTCAATTATGTTCACTTAAAAAACCCACAGAAAATTGTCACCATCTTTGAACAGATTAATAATAATGTGCTGGTACAATATTACAAACTACTTCACCCACACTTAAAACACAATTAGTTGCTCTTGAGTTTCCAATGCCCTGGCTGTTATCTCTTTCATGGCCGGTATGGTTTTGAGTGGTTCTCTGTGTTCAGCGCATCATTTGTATAATTTTTAACATGCTTTAACTTGTCATCAATACACTGATAACTTGAGCTGTAACTGGAGATTTGTCCTATCCCTATCTCTCATCCCCACCCTTCTGACTGATTTCAATTAGATGGCTGAAATGGTTATTGCTGTTGGCTGCCTACCCTGCCTCTCTGACAGATGTTGCTGTCTCAAAGCTGGCACGACAGATCTGTATATCAACCACAGTAGTTTCCAGTCCAGCATATAAAGATAAACCACAGAGAGAAATAATGTCCAGAACAGCTGTAGGCGTGAGGTAACGTGTCAGGGTTTTGGGGCATGGTTTGTAGATCAAGTGCTACTTGGATCTCAAACACGGGGCACGTTTTGTCAGTAAAGTCAGCTTTAACCATGAGCGGTGCCCCAAGCCCAGGTGATACCTGTATGTGTGCCTAGCAGGTGGGCACTGCTGAGGTGTGTTGATCCCAGTGTAAACTGTTTCCCTGTAATCTAGATACTATTTTTTATATTTCTTGTTTTATGAAGACTGAGGCACAGTGACCTGAGTTAGACACGCTTTAGATAATTGGACCTTAAGTGAAACTGCCTTTAAAGTACAAAAACTAACAGTGACAGGTATTACTGCAGGAACACACAAATCTCTGCAGATGTGGGTTGGAGAACATGATCTAGAGGATAATAAACTTGTCATTACTCACATTAAAGTTCATTGCACAATTCAAATGTCATTGAGAAATGATAGAAGTCTGTCCATTGAAATCTGAAATTCACATTATAGTGGAAGCTCCATATCTGTCTTGCATCTTGACACATAGTAAATACATTAATTTCTCTTATATTTTCTGCACATTATGCTCAGGAAGATGAATAGAAAAGTAGTCATCAGTATTAGGTTGACATCTGATGAACAGCCAGCTGAAATACAGTACACTCTTGTCTGTGTTTTACATTACTTGTATGAGATGTCCAGTTCTCAAGTCTATTCTCAGTCTATTGAGTCTATTCTCTCAATTACATGACTGAAGGTGAGAATGATATTTATTTAGTATTTCAGTACCTCCTAGGAGAGCTAACTTAAAACATTTCCTGCCCTACAGGAGTCACGGTCTTAAGTAATTTGACTTAACAACAGAGAACTTAAAGACAGCACTTTTCCCCACCAGTCATCCTGTTTCCTCCAACCCTCCAATAATCCTTGGGTGTTGCAGTAACTGTTGTGTCCTCATCTGAGCCCATTTTTAGGACTGCAGTCAAACCTTAGCAATGCATGTGTGGAGGGACATGGTTTAGTCTGTATTTCTCTGGATTCAGAGGTTGAGAAGTTGCCTGATAAAATATTCCAGTCTTGAGCTATTTGTAATGCAAACAATATTTCAAAGAAAAAACAAGAAGTTGCTACAGTAACATGATTTTTAATTTTATATTCCTCTACATATGCAGTACTCTAAAAAAGTGGTAAGTGGCACTGCTTGTGATTATTAAAGATTTCTTAAGATGAAAACCAACTAAGATAATTTTAAAATATTTACCATAATTCAAGAATTCTTTGAATTATGATTAAGGAGAATGAGATGTTAAGAAAATCTCATTTGCACATACCCTTCTTATCTGCACTTGCCCATGATAATGACAATGTGCTTGACAAAAATTATAAGGTACATATTTAATGTATTTTTGATCATCTCCTCACATAATTTCTCAACTGAAAATGAGAGGAGCATTAGCTGAGTCACCAATGCTCCTTCCTCTCTTCCTCATACTTGCTTTAGAAAACGCTTAGTATGTGTAGAAATGTCAAGGGGTGGTGGGGTTCCTGGCAGGGTGTCTGTCAGGGCAGGCTTTGTCATCCAGTGCCCATCCCAATGTCCCAGCTAGGAGCAGGGCAATGGGAGCACCAGATCGGGATGTGTGCTCAAGGATAGGCCTGGCATGCCATAGCAGACCCTGCTTTGGATTGAACAGGGAGAAGCATGAGGCTGCCTCATAGCTCCTGGAAACCCTTCCCTCTTAGGTCATTTCTTCTCATAAGATGGAGTGAGTATCTGCTGGGGTGCTCTGTGTCCTTCTCTCTGTGGGCTCTGACCCAGGTGCCTCACCTGTCAGTGTCAAGACCACGACTCAGTTGAGTTGTTGGCCACTGACACAAGTCCCTGAGCTGGGGAGCACCAGGCATGACGTGCTGGAAGAATGTTTTGGCAGAAATTGTGTGACCAGAGAAGGTGTCAGGGTGCTTTGGTGAGTTGCAAAGGATCTTTACATGAATGCAGAAAAGGGCACACAGTTCTCAAGTTTTGCGGAGAAGTTCTGGTGTTTCAGTGCTCTCTGGCCATAAGCAAGCAGAACATTGCCAGGTCAGGAAAAGCATGTCGGTAGAAGGGCAGAAAATGGAAACCTGTACTTACACGGCCTTGGTGTTTTATGGAAAGGTAGTTGATAAACAGATCATTTATGAAGGTGTCAATAGAAGAAGGTTTCCTTTACTGGCCTTTTCCTGTGCTGGCAGAACTGGCAGTTTGGGTGAGCATGACAGTCTTTGAGATCACCTTGAAGAGGCTTGTCTGTTTGTGATGAAAGCTGCGATGGGAACTGTTGTCTCCTCATTCCTGAGGAGACATGCTCAGGGAAGCTGCTGGTTCCCACTGCAAAGCTGTGGAGACTGCTGCGTGGGCAGGATGGAGGCTAAGTGAGAGCAGGTCTCCTGAATTTAGTTTCCACTGTTGATGAAAACTCTTTTCATAATGTCCCAATGACCTCCAAGAAGAGACCTTTCTCTTCACACCGGAGACAGGTATATATGGTGAAGAAAGATCACAGGCAAAAACTAACCTCATTGACAAACCTCAAAATAAAGAAGGACTTTTGGTTGTACCCATAACACCTGGCATCATTTTGTTGCCTCAATTAATTAAGGTAAGCTTGGTTAAATGTCCTAATACCCTGAACAAGTAAACTGAAAAACGGATTTCACTACCTGTGTGTAAGAATATTGTGTTTGCTTCCCTTAGCTACTGATATAAATAGCAACTCATTAAAGGGCATAGCTCCAGGCTTTGCCTTAAGAAGAAGATGAAAAGATAATTGCTGGATAAGCAAGCGAGCATAGGGGACTGCAAGAGCGTAGTAGCTCAACAAATGAGGCTGGTTGTGAACCGGTAACAATCGTCTTTCAATCAGCTTGGTTTTAAGGCTGTAATCTCCCCCTGTCAGGGAAGGTCTCTGTCTCCGTGTTGCGTGGCTCCGAGACCAGCCTCGCTTCCCGGTCCTGCGTGAGGCCGTGGGCACTGAGGACAGGCCTCTGGCAGTGGCTTACAGCTCTGCTTCTTACTCTGCATAATCTGATCCGCTTTCATTTTTGCTGGTATTCTGCTTGGCATTCTTTTTGTGAAGTGCTTTTTTGTTTTGTAAAGACCTATTTATCCCTCCCTTCCGTGCACCAATGGAGGTTTATTAGATCGCATGGCAGCCTGCCATCTTCTTTATTAACCAAGCTTTTTCCCAAATAAACATGTTCCTTGTGTGCTGTCTCCTATTTATGATTTACTTCCCATTATGAAGCTACAATCTACAATATTAAAAATAATACACAGACAGATGTTTATGAGAGGTTGAACAGGGTTTTATTGTACTGACTCTGGTATTTGTGGTTTGTATTTCTTTAATCTCTAGCAATGTGTGCTTCCTTCCACCCTCCCCAGTTTACTGCTTCTGTCTCTTATTATCCTTATAACAGGTGATGATGCCCTTTAAACATGTCTTCTTTCAGGCTCTTACATACTGCAATATGAACAGATGTGTGAAGAAGTATGATGACATATGTAAAATGGAGTCTTTATGTAAGAAATTAGAAATTAGGCCTTTATTCTGGCTGTCTAGATCCACCTGGAGGCAAAGAGATTTTCACCTTCCACTTACATGACTTCAGTAGGGTATTTGATCACCCTCTGCTGGCTATGGTGCCCAGGCTGATGCCAGTCTGTTGGATTTTGGGAGAGTGCCTTTATGCTACAGTTAAGTCCCAGACATCACTTAGGATTTAATTTTGTGCATTTGAACTGCATTACTACAGTGTAGTCACAACGGTTTGAAATCACTAGTTGGGGTTTTTTAATTTGAATGGATAGAACAGTAATCTGCCCCTGGGTCATATAATCTCAAACCCGTTAAATAAGTAGCTGTGACATGCATCATAACAGGGCCTAAACCACCATATTTTTTCAATATGACACTTTGTTGCTTTTTTTTCTTGGCCTGTGGTTGGACTTACATTAGAAAAACAAACAGTACTTAGCTATAATTAAAAATGCCCTACGGTAAGTAGAATGAAAAAACAGTGGGAATGCTGTTCATATGGATGAAGTCAAGTGTAAATGAAGTCTAAAAGAATTAAGTTGAATGCAAGTATAAAATTATCTTGTTGGCTAGGCACAGAAAGTGGAAAATAAGCCTACCCAATACATCAGATCTTATATTTCACAATAAGAAATCTGATCAGGGGAGTTTTTTTATCATGAAGCAAACCCATCTTTTGCTTTTCAACAGAAACATAACCTTCAATTAACTATTTGAAACTATTTGAAACAAAGTCATATTAATTGGTAATTGTATGTAATTATGCATACAAGCATCTACCTTGAATACGTGTGCAATATACTTACTTGTATCACTCTGTAAAAATAGTTTTCGTAAATATGCAGTTTTTATAAAAATGCAGTTTGTAAAAATAAGAAATGTTCATTAATAGAATTCTTAGTATTTGGGTTTTTTTCAAGGTTATCTAGTTCTACCTGGAAATATGTTTACTAAAACTTCATGTTGAAGAATCATAATATCATAAAGATAAATTTTTAAATTACGCTCCAGACATAATCATGAACATAGTAAGACATAATTATAAGGGCTGGTTTTTTCCAACCTCCAGTAGCTTCAGGTTTAGCACTAGTCAGAGTCTTGCTGACCAACTGACTGATGTTTCACTAATTGCCACTTGAAAATGAAAAGGGAAACTGTCTGGCTTTGAAACATTATTCATGAAAGAAGGATCATGCTGGCTTGTTTTCAGAACAGGAGCTTTTCCTGCATTCTTGTCCAGACAGGCCAAGTACAAGACTTTGTACTGAAAAGGGCTCTCTGGTGTGTCATTAGGCATATTGGCCTAGTCTGGACTGGTCTGGATTTCCCTGTCGGAGTGTTTTGAGGTCACTCCTTGTATTTTGGTACAGACCTCTGCAGGTTTATTTCAGTTTGACAGTACTCTAATATTTGCTTTCTACTGTCTCCATCAACCTGAATTTTGAATCTACCTTACATGAAAGGGTTCTTTTCTGGTTTTTGAAAAAGCACACACTGTTTAAATGCATTTACTGTGGGAACTAATTTAAGGCACTGAATTTTCATTTACGAGTTGCAAATACCAGATCCTATGTATGCTCCATGTTCAGAAGTATCTGTATTTTCATTGAATTGTCTGTTGAATTAATTTGTCCCATTCCTATAATACATTTTTCCTTTGAATATTTCCTTCAGACTTCAACAGAATATGATTTCACAGGCTAAGTTTTTCACTTTTGTATCCTCCATTAGATACTAAATTTTGTTAGACTTAGAAATTATTTTTGCACATGCATGTGTGGTAGAAAGATGAAGCCTCCGTGCTGCGCTGGCAATGTTCAGCAACAGCCAAAACACTGGTGTGCTATCAACATTATTTTGGTCACAAATCTAAACTGCCACCACTGAGGCTGCTGTTATGAAGAAAGTCAACTTTGTCCCATCCAGGCCCAGTACGGGATGACTGCTTCCTTGGCCAATATATTTGGTAGAAGATCATAAGGCAAGATGATTTTAGACAACATGTGCCATTTTAAAAATCAACACAGAAGTCCCGTGGTATCATGAGCAACCTTCCAGTCAATGTGGGCACATCAAATGGTAACAAGAGGCCTGATGCCTTTTTTTTATGCACTTTGACAATGGCAATTTTCACGTATCTGGGGGAAGGAGGAGGTAGCCATAGTATTTCACAAGAAAAGTTAATTGAATCTGTTTTTTAAATACAAATTTCAATGCGGTCTGTTATCTATGCCAAAAAAAACCCAAGCCAAGCCAACCCAAAACATCTTACAGTGCAAAGTATGTCTTCTGGTCAGCCCTCTTATGGTAATGTTAGTTAAACCCCAGAACTGAAGACTTTAATAATGCTACTAAAAATATAGTGCTTTAGTCTTTTATCTGAAGACTATATAATCTGGTGCCAAACAGAAATCTGGAGATCCTAGCTTTAATTGCTTTCTAGTTTACATCTTGCTTGAGCATTTTCTACCAGCCATCGGGGTGTTACATTAGGTCTCAACAAAAAGACATAAAAAGCATTAAATAGTGTAGCCAAAACAGCATGGCAGATGTTCTAACTTCAAGCAATGCGGTGTTGGACATTTGTCCTTCAAATAAAACCATTATGGTTTTTACCACTTTAATTTTATCCTGTGTTACATTCCTTATTTAAGGAATATTTCCTGGAAAGTTTGAACCCTTTCAAATTGACTTTTCTAATCTTGGAAGACAGCTTTGTTCTTTTCTTGTTCCAGTTTCTTCATGAAATTGCAGAAATGAGTCCTAAAACATTGTAATTATCATATTGCTAATACTGAGACTGGTCTTTTAAGTCTCCTTTCCAAAAGTAACTCTTAATGATGCTTTTAGTTCCTTGGGTTTCAAAGGCTTACTTTGTTTGGTTATGGATTTTTTTTTTTATATTCTAGACTCAAATCAGAAAGTCTAATCACTTCAATGCCTCTTCAGTTCTTTGTTGTAGTAGGGAAGGACAGAGCAACAAAGGAACAGGGTAAAATACTTTATACAATATTTTATTCTGCAGTTTTAATAGTTCAGATACTACAGCGTTGAACTGAAAAAGCTTAATGTTGACAACCTTATTTAGTCAAATACTTACTTATTTTGTAAGTATAGTTGGACCAAATTAAACAGAAAGATGGACTTTTTTTCCCATAGGAAATGCTTGTTTCCCTTGTATAGCATTCTATACCTTTTACTTATATTCCTAAGTAACACTTCATATGTTACACATGTTGATGCATACATTTTTGTTGCAACAGGTTCTTGCTGGTATATATCAAAATGTCATTAATGTGCCCAAAAAGTGTTCAGAGTGAAGTTTGCAAATCATTTTTATCTACAAAAGAAATTTGCTAAGAAAAATTAATTTGTTCACTTTCTCAATTTTCTTTTTCCTCTCCTTTGCTATTACCATGCTTACATTACACAACAGATGTATGTAAGTATCACACCTCAGTAACTGATTTAGGGGCTTTTTAGAATTGGAGGTCCTGTTGTCTCAGTTCAGAATAAATGCAAGTGCTGTTAAGATTAAAGGAAAGTCTCTCGCTGATGCTGTTGAAGATGAAAAAATGCTGTCTCTGCTGCGAAGAATAAGAAATCGTCTTTCTGAAGCAGAATCAGCCAACTCAAACTGCAGCCTTAGGGAAGCCCAGAGTTCAGGGAATGGCACTACTTTAATGAACTACTTGTGTGTGTTTCTAATTCTGTCTGCTTTGCCTCTGCTTGTGAATGACAATCACCAGAATTTGTCAACATGCTGGTAGTGTAATCATTAAATTATAATTTGTCTAGATGTAATGTGTCTTCTGTTCTGTATGTATATTGTATTTAACTTTGGAACAAGCCTGGTGAGAAAGTTTTTTATAACTGCATGTATATTTTTGTGAACATTTCTTAATTACATCTCAAATACTTACTACGAAGTGTACTTTGTCTCATAGGAATTGTTGTCATGACAGAGTCATATTTAGGGGAAACTGTTCTTTTTCGTTTAGTAACGAACAAAATGTAAAAACTACAGCATGCCTGCATATAGCATTCAGACACTTTATAGGGGTTTTAGAAGTTTACTTACTTTGTAAAGAACGCTACCATGTGGGAGTTCAGTGTGCAGACACCAAGCATTTAGTTAGTTGGGAGACTGGCAAATTGGCTTTGGGAAAGTAGTTAAGGAATAATTGCGACCAGACAGGATTGGTCCTGGTTGCAAGCTATACTGTTGCTTTATAGCTGATGCAAGACTTTTTTTAACGTGGGACAATTATTATTTTTATTCGTAGCTCTGTCATACTCCAAATATGCAAGGTGCCACAAACATGTATGAGAACATGGTCTTTGTTCAAAGACAACTGTAATCAACATGAACTAAAAAAATATTGCTTATTTTTAAAACAGTTGAATTTTCCCAAAAGGCAAACCTGGTTTACTAGTGGATTGATTCTGGTGATCAGAAATGTGTCATGTATATATTTATATATGCAATATTATAAACACAGTATTGTTTATTTTGGTGTCAAGTACCAAGGACCCATCCGCTATTATAGCACCTAGCACTGAAGAAGGGTAGATAGCAATTTCCTCACAATTTCTTGTTTTGCTTTCTTTTTTGCCTTTCAGAGTGCAAATTCACCTGCGCCAGTGGTAAATGCTTGTATCTTGGTTCATTGATTTGTAACCAACAGAATGACTGTGGGGATAACAGTGATGAAGAGAACTGCCTGCTTGTAACAGAGCATCCACCTCCAGGCATCTTTAGCTGTGAGTACTGACTCTTTGTGTGCATCCATGTATGTGTGTATGTCAAATATGTCTGTTTACCTCAGAAGTCAGTCTGTTTGGGAACCTGGTGTGCAGTATGATATCCAGAGAGGGTTAGACACAGAAAGTAAATACTGTTTTTCACTGAACTAGCAGGGATTTGTAACACCCTTTCTCTAGGTTTCTAAATGTGGAAGTGTGTAGTTATGCAAAGAGAATTTGTGCTGCAGATATTGAGGTTATAATATTCATATGGGTCATACGTGGCCTCTGAGAAAGACAGCATAATTAAATAATTTGTTTTTCAAGGTTCTAAAAAATATATTTTGCTTTATCTGTGTAACAGACTTTATATGCTATTGAGACTATTAAGAGAATTGTAGTCTTTCCAGTCACCATTCCTGTTAATCAAATGCATTTTATTGGTGCTGAGATCAGCAGAATTTGTTAGGCCATTGCCTTTTGTAGGTATATATTTAAAATAGCTTTAGTTGCTCTTCTTTGGTGCATAAATATTGCACACAGAGTGACAGAGGTTATCACCAGAATTGCTTTCTTAATGCTTTGCCCTCAGTGACGTATACTGAAATCAAACTTTGATTTTTACTTTTATTCATTCTGCAATAATTTATTTTTAAACCACAATTCCACTTTCAGGATGGGGGATAAATTTTCCGCTGATGTTTCTGATGTACAATAGAAGTGATGTTATGCTTTCCAAATTATTTGGTTTTGCCAATACTGACATCCCTGAGCGTGCTATTTCACTTCTGTTTGTGACTATAGCTTAGAAATATCTGTGTTGTTACTAAAAACAGGAATTATAAGCAGCATGTATCTGTAATTTTTGCAATGAGTGCATGGATCTATAAGCAGGATAAAATCAGTGAAGTGGATTCATATAAGAAGGTGAATGGTGATGGGTCCAGATAAAAGTGTCACATGTATTTGCACATAACCTTGGCTTTTGAGTTGCAAAGAAGTTACACCTTATTATTTGTTCATGCAAAACTTGTAAGCATATCTTTAAAGCTTAAATAGAGGATTTTTTTATTTGATTGGGATACTGTACAGCTCTTTTCTTAAACCAAGCCAGCAAGCCAGCCTGGTTGTCCAAAAAGGGCCATGAAAACCACAGTGGTAGCAGATAGAGAGAAGGGCTTTGGTGACAAGCAGCAGCTGAGGCATCACAGGTGGTGGCCCTCCACAGCTGCAGTGTGACAGTGGCAACCTGTGAGTTCCTAAGTGGAGCTCCTAAGTGGAACTCCTGAATTTTCTTCATCTTGAGGTCTGATAACCAGGGCACCAGTGGTTTTTCAGGACCCCTCTGTGGTGGTGGCAGTCACGCAGTAATCACAGCATCTTGATCCAGGGTCTTCAAACTTCCTGGTCTTCCCTTGAGTCACATCTGTCCCCTCAGGCATTGTTGTAGGTCATTAACGAGCATGCCTGAAGACAGGCGTGCCTGAAAGGGAGCAGTGCCAGGCAGCTGGCAAGTCATTCCCTTTGCCTCCAGCCATATAAAGTTTATCTAGAGCAAACCAAACAAAATGTGTCTCTGGAAAACCTTCAGCAGCAGATTTCCTACTGTGCTTCCATTGTGGTTGGTGTGTTTCATGACCCTGTCTCTGGAAAGTCACTCAAGTCAAGGTAGCAGCATTTTTCTTACTTTTCAGTGGACTTCGAGAAGAACAGCTTCCTCCTCAAATCAGCCTTTTAGAGATGTGAGGACTGTTACCATCCGTCTGTCAGTTACCCTCTGTAAGGGTTAAAAAAAAGCCAAACAACCCAAAATCTCCAAGTTCCTTCATATGAATTGTTTCCTTAAATCTGCTGCATTTGTTCATTTTCTCTGTCTCCTTCTAAAATATGGTGTCCTGTAGTCCTTCTACTTGAGACCTCCTAAGTGCTGAGTGAAAAGAAATAATTAGTAAACAGTCGTACTGAGTTCTTCAAGAACTGTATTTGCTGGTTTTGCAACAACATTGCAAAGAATGAGTATGTAGAGGGTATATTTGATGCATTGCTAGGAGCATTTGGAAGCGATTAACTTTCTGCTTAACTTGTGGCAGAGAAAGCAGTTCATTATTTGTTGCATTTGGGGATATTGACAGTGAATGTACTTTTTCATCCCAATAGGAAGTGTGTGACAAGTGCTGGTAAATAAAGGGACTTCTGATTTTAAGTAAAAAACCCCAAATCCCAGTGAAACAGAATCATAATAGTGAAACAAAGAGAAAAAAGATCAAAGCCAGACAGGAAAATAATACAACCATAAACAGTACTTAAGTTATATTTATCATGTTCTAGCTAGTAAACAGACTACTACACGGTATAAGTCAGTGCCACTTGGTAATAGGAAAGAACATTATTTTGGACATGTCAGTTGGTTGTGTTAGCTTACTCCAGCTTTGAAAAAATGGTTTTAGAATACTTGCTGAAGTGAGGTCCCCAGGCCTTAGAGGGATGACATGTTGAATTAAGAAACATGTGCATGCTTTTGCTCAATGATTTTAATGGGGATCCCTACCAGAGTACACCAGAGTGTATGCTCTTGAAATGTCCCAGCTGAGGAGGCTGCCTTCCAACACAGAAGTACATACATTCATTGGCCTCTAATTACAAGACAGGAATACACCTCATTAAGAAGAAAAAGAATGTTAAAAAAATAACTTGAGGAATATTAAACTAGGAATTTCTATCTGGTTAGTGTTATATATCAACTCTCTTCTTGCATTTTCTTGCTTGTATGCAGTTCTTGAATGGGAAGGAAACTGTTGAAAGGAGCCACTTTTAAATTAGTACTGGTCTGCATCCAAGCAGCGTGGCCTGTTTCTCCCTAGGACTGTCCTTGTCTTTACCTTCAGCACATTGTCACTACAGTGGGATGCCTTCCCTTCTGCTGTTTGTTGAAAGAATCCCTTTCTCATGTTATTCAAACCTTCTATCCTCTCGTGGTGGAAAAAATATTCATGTCATTTCACAGTTATACACAGACTTCCCCCAAACAATGTCTAAATAAATAAATTTTCATATGAAAGTTCTCTTTTAGTTTATTTAAGCAGTATGTGCCATGTTAGTGGTAGCCCGTATTTCCTGGCTACTGAAGCATTTCTCGTTTGTGTTCTTGCCAGCAGCCAAATCCAGAATGTCTTGTTGGAGCTTTTTGTTTAGTTTAGTTAAAGTTGCATGAACAATGGTATAGAAGGAATTTTTTTGTGGGTGACCTGCTCCCTGGATCTCATGATTATAGGAGATGCTGTCTTACTGTGTTGGAGAAGTTTACATCTTGCAGACATTACCATTCTTATATGGCTCTGGTGTGATAACTGTTAATTCAGTTTTTTAAACCACAGAATGTTTTGGGGTTGGAAGGGACACTAAAGATATCTAGTTCCAACACCCCTGTGCTTGCAGGGACACCTTCGACTGGAACAGGTTGCCTAAAGCCTCATCCAACTTAGCCTTGAACATTTCCAGGGATGGGATACTCACCGTTTCTCTGGACAACCTGTTTCAGTGTCTCACCGCTCTTGCAGTAAAGATTTCTTCCTAATATCTAATATAAACCTACTGTCTTTCAGGCCACTACTCCTTGTCCTATCACTACATCCTTTGTAGAAGCGTTGCTACTGAACTCAATGTCTCACGTGCGCAAAGTAAAACAAAATGTGTATTTCTGCAGCCCTTTTGTTTTATTAATTTCCCTTTGCTGGCCTGTAGGTAGAGCTTCCTTATGCTGCTGCATGGACAATTTATTCTGTATAGCAAAGTGAAATCAGAGGGCAGCCGGGGAAAATGTGCACCACATCCAAGGTGTGTTAGAGTCTGGTTTTAGATGACACAAGCTGCAATCCAGCAAGTTGGTTAAAATACATGTTGAGGCATTTAGGCTGAATATGTTAAGCTAACAGCTTGCTTGGTATACATTAGGACTCGGGTTTGGTAATGCATGTTGAAGCATGCCTCCCCTCCTCAGTGAGGACACCTCAGTGTCACTACACCTTTACCTACAGGTCGCCTTGTGCATAACCTATGTCAGGTTTTCGTAGGGCTACTGGTTTTTATTTGCATCAGCCATAAAGACTTATTGAGATAATGGAGATTACTGTTCTTTTAACACTACTTTGAGGGAAAGCACAAAGCCATAACAGGAAAAGTGAGGTGAAGAGTACGATTTTAAACATTGAAGACTTGGCCCTGGTGGCCGCTTGCTGCTCCGTGTGACCTGCAATGGACTCTGAAGAACTGAAACAATGTGCCTCCTCCTAGCAGGACACAGATGGTTTGTTTGAGCATTTCCCTTTATTTCACAACAAATTATCAGTCCGTCTTGTCCTGCTAAAAGTAAATTAGGTTTTGAAATAGTCTGTTGTCTGCAGACTGCAGTGTCCAAGTCATGGCTCCTTGAGAAAGGCTTGCAATGGTGAAGATTTTAGGGTTTTTATTTGTTTGGTGGAAAACAGTACAGGTAGTTATCTTTGCTGTGATCTGTAGGTATTTGTGGGCATATCAAACACAAATATTGACGAGCATGAAAATTTACAGAAGGTTAAAATAAGTGAGAATGAATCCTTCTTGTCATGTGCACATTATGTCTACATTGAATTTCAAGTTGTCAGCATTGATGGAGGTGATGTGTCATGGCTGTTTTGGCATAGAAGAGTTTGCTGTAGGAGTTCATTTTCCTCTGCAAGGTAAAAAACCCCAAACAAATCAAATATATAGCTCTCCTTTTCACCACCCCCACCTACTGCTGTCAGCTCTGAGCCTTGTAGGGATCTGCAGGGGGTTGGAGAATGATTCTGTTTTAAAAACAAAAAGCTCAATCAAAGGAAAATATTTTGTTTAAAGAGACCTTTGGCATCCCGCTCTGACTGTGACAACGAATTTGTGCAGATAAAAACAAACGCTTAGATTTACATTTTGATTGTGCTTCTGCTTTCATGTGTGCCGGGCTGTCCCACTTCAGGTGAAATTTATCCATTTCTTTAAATATTTAGCAGTCTAGCGTTGATGTTAATGAAAGTCTGGCACTGCTATTTTGAGCATTGCAACAATGATAGTAATTTTCAGTGTCAGATTACTGCTTCTCGGAGGAAAAGAGAGATGGGAGGAGGGAAGAGCAGGAAAAAAAAAAAATTGTTTCGGCTCTAATAGAGTTTGTCATCAGCCTGGCTGTGCCAGACAGATGGATCATGAATACTGTCTAGACGCTCTCTGCCTGAGTGGAGCTGTGGTCTCTAAGGACAAGCAGTGAGACGCCGGCTTAAGTGACTGGGGAAAGTCAGGACGTGCTCCCCTCTCACCAGATAGCGATCCGGGCTGATCCTGCCCGGCGGTGCTGCGAGCCGGTCAATACCGATCTCAGCTGAAACTTGGCTATTAGGGGGCTTTAGAGGGGAAAGGAGAGGGATGTTGTTACGACGGTATTGATTTCAGCTGCATCTGCCCAGGGACCGCGGGGTGATTTAGCTGGGAGCATAGATCTCGGGAGGGGGTGGATTGGGAGAGCCATCATCTGGCCAATAAAGCATATGCATAAAACTGCACAGTCACCTGTACTTAGCGATGGCTGTAGTCACGGTATATGCTTGAAAATGCTTACTGACTTGCTTATGTTTTCTTTATTTGGCCCACTTGTTCAGAAGGATTCATCTCTTCTCCCTACCCGGGGCTCCCTGTGTCCCTGGCTGTTAAGATGAGGTTACATGAGGCTGCCTACAGTTTGGAAAGGAGAAACTGGTAACCAGGTGAGACCCATAGCCTAGGGCAGATCTTGTGCTATTTAGTGATCTCTCCTGCTGTTACTTGTCCCTTCTCTGTCACTATGCACAGTTAATGATAAGGAAATTTCTAATGTACATGGAACGATAAACATTTTTTGGCCAGTGGAGTTTTGACAAAAAAAGAAAAATCAATTTGATACATATGCTAACTTATTTAAAAAGCAGGGGGTTCTCTGGAGTTCAAGTTACAGAATAAACCAAAGTACTCTGTATTTTATTTCTGTGTATATGTAACTAAATACTAGATAGATACTTTTATTTAGAAAATCCAATTGATTTTCAGCCAGTAGTGCAGTCTTGTTCGTTGAAGTGCTATAAGGAGGTTCTGTGCTTTTGTTTTGAAATAATTTAATCTTTGCATATTTTTGAAGCACATCATGGAACAGGTAATGTTAGCTTGAAAATTTGAAAAAAAACAACATTAAGGTTATTTTTGTATTTTCCCTTAAAAATATTAATATATGTATTTTTAAAAATATATTATCCCCTGATGTTTAATAAATGAAATAGAATGCTGGTCCCATGAATTCTATAACAAAACTGCAGTGGAATTCCGGAATGCTAGAGTTTACTTAATCTGGAGCCTCACACTGTTAGTGACTTGGACAAGCCAGAGACACACATATATGGCCAATAACAACCATGAAGTATGCTGGTACAACGTCAGGTATTTGCATCTGCTTACAAACAGGGCTGAACTCGATTCCTGGTAAGGAATTTCCTTTTCACAAAGTTTTCAGCTGAACATTAATCATATTTTTACAGTTCATGAGAAAAGAAAGAAAAACATTTAGTGCCATGCAGATAAAAATTTGGGAATCTCAGTAACTCTGAAATGCTATTTTATTCATCATCAAAGTAGGTAAGTCACTTGTATCACATTTAATCAAGATCTAGAAAAAATGTTGTTAGAACTGTTTGTTTTTGCTCTTCATACGCATTTCATTCACCCCTCCTTCAATTCCTGTTAACTTTTAGGAAACTTCATCCAGGACTTTCAGTACAACTATGCTGGGTAATGCTTGTGCTTTCTTCTGTTTCCTTTTTTAGCTACTGATTTCTTACAGATGCAGAAAGGAATTTTAAGTGCTGAAAGTGTACTGTATTAAAATTTTCATTCAAAGACTTGATTAGCTTCAAGTTGGAAATCTCAGAGCAGTACTGCCAGGCATGATTCAGCTTTGTACCTTGTAGATATACGTGGCTTTGCAAGAGACCAGAGCTCCTTGTGGACCCTTGTGAGACCGGGAAATGACCTCCCACAGACCCTGAGGTCACCCTTTTCAGACACCATTTTTTGCACCAGAAGTGCACAGTAGCAGAAACATTTAATCAATGCAGGCCTAAAACTCAAGTACGCTACTTAACCACAACACAGTCTCATACCACAGGCACAATCCTCCCCCTGGAGAGAGGAAGAGAATAAACTGTGAGACAATTGTTTTCAGACATTATTTCACGTACACCTAGTAGGTGCTTGAAGACAGCATCAGCAATCATAGAGTGTAACTGAGCACCTTTTGTTGCTTTTATTTTCAGTCCACATTAGTAAATATTGTTCACTGCTGCCCTGCCTTGGGACATTTTTGTTTGGAGGGGTCAAATGGTACTGTGCACTACAAACTGCCTAGCTAAATATCTGTAAGTTTTAGATGCAGCTCTGAGATCCTGCTGTGTGAACTTTAATGCCACTGCTCTCCCTGTCCTTCATTCAACTCACATTGGCTTTCGCTGGTAAATGCTCATTAGGAAGAGTACTGCATTTGTACTATGTTTGCACTTGGCTAGTATAAGCCTAGAGGAGCACTCAGGAACTATTTCTTCTGCGTAACTTTGGAAGCTGATCAGGTGCTTTGGTAGTAGGAAGATAACATGTATTTTTATATAGTTAACAGTGTTTTGTGAGGGCTTTTTTAAATAAAAAGTAATTAAAAAAAACTCTCACAAGAAAGGGACATAGAGTCAATCTAGATGACCTTCCTTCTCTGGAAATAATGCAGACTGGGGTGTTTGATTGCTTTTCATTCTGCATTCATATCTGACCATGTATCTCCAGCAACTCTTCATCTCTTCATCTCCCCGATGAATCACTTTAATTTTTCTTAAGCAGGCTCATCTTCTTCTACTTTAAAGTAACAGCTGAGATGAAGGTGAATTGTGAGTTTGCTTCTAAGTTCTGTTGTGAATTAATGCATGCTGAAAATTTTCTCTGAACTTTCTGTGTAGATTAACATACAGCATCATGCTCAAAGAAATCTGCTTTTCAGTGATCTCTACAGTGATCTGCATTGTGAGTGAGATGATGTTTTTCTATATCATGTAGTGTTCAACCAAAGTATGTTGCTTTGGTCATTAGCATGCAGCTATTTTTCTCAGACTGAAAAGTGTGAGATACCCTTATTTTCTCCACAGTTTTGCAAGTGCTTGAAACTTGTTTTTATCTTCTTCACTTATCCCTGTGCAAGTGTTTGTGCAGCCACAAAGGAGCTGGGTTGCAGACTAGTCTGGTTTGGATGAACTCTGAGAAACTTCCACTTTGTTTTAGCTATCATGTCCTTTTGTTCTCAGCTCATCTGTGCCAACTCTTGTGCCTGCACAAAGCAGAGGGAAGTACAAGTGGCTTTGTTCAATGGTGGCTTATCTTTGTCTCGTTTAGGGTTTCTGTACTTAGTCCCTGCCTCTCTAAAGTATATGCTAAAAGACTTTTCCCTGAATACAGGAGAGTTTTGGAATTAAGAACTAACAGTTGCTTTCCCCCTTTCCCCCAATTCTGAAAAATCTCGTAATTTGTCGCTTTGTAATTGTGGAGTGAAGCATTAGAATGGGTCTCCCCATGACCATCCGTGGGCTTGAGTTCATTTAGAATGAATCCATGATAATGATCCAGTACGGTGTAATATACTGTCTTGGTAACTAAGTCCAGTTTGGGTTAAGTCATGGGGCTTTATTGGAATAATGTTAGCTAGTTAAATGAATACATAGGAAAAACTGTCCTGAGTCAGATCAAAGGCCCAGCTAGCCCAGTATTGAATCTGCCACTGGCCAATTGCAGATGTTAAGTGAAAGAGTGTAAGCAAATTAAATAAACAGTTTTGCTTTTCCCAGTAAACCTGATTCCTTGGAGGAATGCTGCACTGCTCTGCATGAGGAGCAGGGGATTTATGTCTTCTGGAGGGAATTTGGCACTTAGAAAGGGCAGGAATTAAGGTAAAGAGAAAATATCTCATTGCAAAAGTGTGAGAATGAGTGAAGATCCACCAAACCTTTGCTAACAAGTAGATGCGTGAGCACATTGGTTTCTTCTATATGCAGCACACAGTTTTCATGTTAAGCCATTCTGGATGTAGGACACAAGCTAGAAAATGCTGAATTCTTGTCAACTGGAAAGACTATTTGTCTAGGTCTTTTAAATTATTTTGTGAGGAACAGATATTTTTAATTTCTCTAAGCTTACTGCTTTTTTCTGAGTAATGTTGGGTTTTTTTCTGTCAGGATTTGTGGACTGTACGACAGCTTTATATTTAATGGTGAACCAAGTTCATCTTGCAATTGAAGGAGGCTTAAATTTGTCTTGGCTGTTTAAGAAAACAAATGCACGCACAAAGCCTACTGCACGTAAAAAACACAGCTGTCATCTGTGACTGTGTAGCACACAGGCATCAGATACCATAGGAATAGGTGTGTCTGTTCCAGCAGACTTGCACTCATTTTTGTTTTATATTACAGGCATGTTGTATGCAAACCTAAGGAGTGAATACAGATTGGTTAGTGTTAATAAAAATATCAGCAGCATAGAAATACCTGTACATCAGCTTCTATGAAAACACAAACTGAGATTTCTATCTTTGTTCAAAAATAGCCATTTTTTAATTACAGATTTAGGGTTAAAATCAAGGTTTAAGTATAATTTCACATTCTATTTAGGCCATAAATCAGACAGTTGACCAACTCTTTATACTAAACCACTTTCAGGAGCTAAAGGAAAACAGATCAGGACAGTGAGTTGTTAAATTAATTGTGTTTTGTATGTGTTAGATAACTTTTCAAATTTGACAATACAATCAGAGAGGATAGAGATGTATGTAACACAGCATTAGTCCAACCATACATGATAATATCACAGCTCTGCTTATCATTCCATCAATATTGCTACACTGGTAGCTTCCTCTTCTCAGTTTTCTCTGTCTTGTTTCCTTCTGTTCAGTATCACTGTAATAGTTGCATTGAAAGCAAGACAGATTAAGGATTTGGGGAGTGTAGAGATAATAGTGACGCACTACATGAATACTGAGTCTGACACCTAGTAGCACCTTGATAGAAATAGAAAGCTGTGATCGCAGTATTAAAATATGCTAACAAGCTGAAGGAGCTAATGGGCTTAATTTTTACAGTGCAGATGTTCATCCGGCACTTGTGCTGAATGCAATAACAAAAGTGTGGGGACTGATGCTAGTATTATTGTGTTCTTGGCAACACAGTCCTCCAAAACAATCTTCTTTCCTTTGATATTTTACTAAGATTTAGAATGTTCTTTTTTGTGGTCTAAGGTAACAATCGCATAAACGAATTGATATGACTAAAGCTAGTTGGGCTCACCCTTATTCTAACAGGGAGTTCTGTGAAAATCGGTGCACCCCTGTGTTTGGTGGTGGGAACTGGTGTTTCAGTTCTTGGGTAGTTCATGCTCCATCTCCTGCTAAATTTCAGATTATTTTATTGTTGTTGGTTTCAAAACCTTATTCATCTGGCCAGAATAAACCATCTTTGAGAAACTTTAGAGCTATTGTCTGATGTAAAGGTCATCTCCCTGAGAGCCAGTAGTCTCCTGGAGCCAGTAGTAACAGTGGCCTGTATTCCACTCCAGTACCTCAGCCGGATGACCCATCTCATGGCATTTCACATGTTCACTCTTTTCCTTTGTGTTCAGTGTTTTGCAGCTAATGCAAGAAATGATACTGCTATTTTGCGGAGTCTTTCTGCTGTTTCAGTAGGAAACAACCTTGACTTATTTCCAACAGATTCAGATATTCCTGAAGAAATTACCTTTCATACCAGTTAAAGATTTGTTAGACATTGTCAGGAATCATTATGTTGCAAACCTCAGGGTTTTTTCCACTCTCTGACAAAGGTACTGTCTTGTTTGTTTTAATTACCAGGATGAAAGGTGCATGTGGCTTTTGTTTGTAACAAGCTGCAGCTCTCACTGTGAATACCTGTCACTTTTGATAGGCTATTACAATGTAGACAATCAGTCAACTGGCCCTGAGTATTTGAGGCTGGTGATGCTCCTCTAGCAAATGCATTTGTGCTATATAACACAGGTTTCAAACCGTGTCCCTTTTCGACAAGCCTCTTAGATAATGTATGAGGAAAATAAATTTCACCGATATTAGAAAATTAAAGAAAGGACTGAAACGATACGAGGAATGGAAGAGTTGGCAGTCAGTGACTAGATCTCTCCAACAGTTCCAAGTTTTCTTAGCATCTCTGCTACAAACTTCCTCTGCAATCTGGATGAACTCATTATTTGTTTTCTTCCTTTATTTCTTTATTTAAAAATGGAGATAATGATGGTCATCTACTTTTAAGAAGTAATAAAAGGTGAAATTTTTATGTGGTCAAAAGACATGCAAGGATATGTTAAGCTATAATAACCTCAAGAAAATGGGTACTATGTATTGGAAAAAATATAATTAAAAGGTGACAGAATTAAAAGAAAGTATGTGCTTTGTGTTGCACATTAACAGTGACACTGTCCAATATTAAAAAATGTATATTTAATTTTTCACTTGTATGTCGACATAGAAGAGTAAGGAAGGGGATATACTAGATAGTTTCTAAGTGGGTACATAAAAAGTCGGTACATAGCTTCCACTAAAATGGGACTAGAGACAGAAGAAGAGGAGGGAATTTCATCAGTCAACTGTAATTCTACAATTAGAGCAGAGTATCTTAAAACATGGTGAGTGTAATGTAATGATGTTTGCTGGAATGTTATTGTAATTTGAAAAAGAACATCAGAAGGATTAAATCAGAGATCAGCAGTCAAAAGAATGATGGATGAAATTCAATCTTGATTAATGCAACGTAATTCATACTGGAGGGCAAAGTATTAATACATTTTATTAGGTCATAATTAATTGTGTAATTTAAGGAAAAGGACCACTAAAAAGCATCACTATGCAGGGCTGAAGATCTCTTCGGAGAATATAGTTGTGGTCAGATAAAGTATTTTGAGTCAATAAAAATAGGATGTGAAAGGTTGTGATGCTGCTACACAAATCAACATTTAACCTTTATTTAGAATGCTGTGTTGAAGTATTGCAGCACTTCATGCTGTGGATGTAGAAAACATAGGAAAACAGCAGAAAGACATTGTGAACAGACCTGGCTATGAATAGAGCCCAAAAATTTTGGAATTGTTTGCTTTTGAGTCCAAGTAAAGGGTGGGGAAATAAAAAAGATAAAGTAAAAAAGATACACAGAACTATGGAACTGGAACAGAAGTGGCTTAGGCACTTTGGTAAGATTAGAAGATCACAGAGTACTATTCAAAGCTGATGCAAAAGACTTTTTTTCACACTTTCTGTCTTTAGGCTGTATACCTCATTACCGTACAATGCTTTTGAGGCCAGGATTTAGCAATATTTAAAGAAAGGAAGCCTCTGAACACTAAGTCCACTTGTGTGTAATCTGCCCAGAGGGTAATAGTTGAGAAATGTATAAGGCTGAAGTTTCAGCCATTAAATGAATTTCTTGCTATAAGATTGGGTTGAGAGCTTGAGAGGATATTTTCTCATTGTTTTGAAGAACTGAACATCCTCATCCAGGAAGACAAGCATGTAGGTTCCTAAGTGTGGTGTGAAACTGAAGTCCATAGTAAGGGGCTTGGAATCCTGTTCATGGTAGCTTGAATCAAAGTTCTTATGTGCAGTTTCCCTGACTTAAGTAATTACTGATTACTCTGTCATATCTGACAAAGCATAAATCTGAACTGTCTTGTGTATCTGTTTTTCATAGAATGTGGTTAACTAGTGAGGCTGGCACATTAAGTTGTTCAACAGGTGAAAACTGTGGTCTCTCTGTCAGCTTGTGCTGGATTACCTATTGCACACCACGCTGCAGTCCTGGGAGAGGGGTTGAACACATCCCCAGCGCAGGAGAGCATGATGGTGGGAAGAGTGTACTAGAAATTGCAGAGGAATCCAGTTTAAGCAAGCAAGGTTTAGAAGTAAATGTGTTGCAATATGGATTGGTATTTGATTCTTTGAAGTTCCCTTCAGCCCTTCTATCCATTAGGCTGCTATATTTGATAAACGAGACCTTCAGAAATGTCTGCTCCTTAAACAAGATGTACTGAATTTCATATGTAAATGCTCAACGGTAGCGGACAGATGTTTGTAGATCTTCACTTCTTGCGGCAGGTGATAACAGTTTCCTTGCTTATTGCAACACAATTAGGACTTTCAGAGAGAAATGTGTGTAGGCTGTGAGCATGTAGAGTGATGCAGAGAGGTGGGAAACAGATGTGTGGTCATATATGCACCAGCCAGCTATTACTCAGATACCATCCGTCTGCTAATTAGCAGCAGGAATGTTGAATAATGTTTGTGTTTGTGTGATTGCTTGAGTGCAGCCCTGCATCTGGTTTTCACGCTTGTCTTAATCACTACACAGTACCGTAAGTAACGTGCTTCAATTAAAATTGTTTTGAAAGTGGGGTATCTAGAATTCTCTGTTGCAACAGATTAATTTCTTGGTGTAGATTGTGCTGCAAGTGTAGGGCCATCGGCTTTCTGTATCGTTGAAGGGCCAGCATTTGAGACGAAATCTGACTCATCCATTTTGCTTCCTGCCATGCTAATGAACCCAGACTGTGCCATCTCAACTTTAAACTACCCCCTTGGTAATTCCCACTGTACCTCTTTCAGTGGTGAGTCAGCAAAAGCAGCCAATTTCTGAACTGCCATAGCTGAGGGAGTCCAGGGTAATATTACCTGTATGACAAGCTGCTCCTTAGAAAAACTATTGCAATTTATCTAAAGTTGGTATTTTACTGTTTTATCTCTAAGAATTTTGGTACAAAGTATTAGTATTTCCAGTTTCTGAATGTCCTAAAAATACATGCATGCATGCATGCAAATACATGCACATATATCATTAGAACAGACTTTTTCCTTTTGTGAAGTCCAGATCCATGATACATTTCAGTCCTGCACATCATTATAGGAACAGGCAGTAGCAGACAGCACAATTAGTGTTGCCACACTGGAGTTATAAATTATCTACTACTCTGTACTGTGCTGTATTCCAGGTAAAAGACACATCTGTAGATCAGAAAGAGCAACTCTAAATTTGATGCCAGAACATAAGTGCAGAGATGATTTTTCTCTGATCCAGTTTCTGCATTTGTAAAACGTTTCTCACGCTTTCCTGAAACAACTTCCTTCTTTACCCATATGAAAAAGCTTCTGAAATAGAAGAGTACTTCTAATCTTCCAGGTAACTGGAGAAATAAGCCTTCTTTCCCCCCTCCCCTTCTTCCCCTCTTTATCTTCCCTCCCCACTGAATGCTAAAACATTGTTTTTCCTCCCACAGTTGAAAGGTGTATTTTGCAGACTACAGATGAGATATTTTTTGGCTAGCAAAAAATAAAATGAAACAAGAAACATGTCTTTCAAGTACAAATGGAGCTTCAGAGAGCTCTGTTGCAGAGCCTAATTTCTATGTGAGCACAACTGTTTGTCCATATTGCCTGGAACAATTCAGTTATATATTTGGCCACACATTCTATTATGGATTCTATAAAGACATCATTTGTCAGGCTAATAGCTGTGTACAAAACTGTTTATGCACAATAAAAATGAATTTCAGAGACCTTTGAATTGCACCCACAGATACAAGATTTTGCAGTATTTTGCAATATACTGAGCTGGATTAGATGATAACAATAATAATAAATAGGATTCCTTTCTCTATTCTGCAGGGCTAACTGAATTTAGCTGCTTTGAACCATATCAATTAGATTTTTTTTAATATTTCTAATTTTTGGCCACTAACGAAGAAGCTAAAGTGTAATTTCAATATCAAGATCTTGCTTGCAGAGCACATTTTCATTAGACTGTTTCTGACTGAAAAAGAGCAATCACAGACTTTATAGCATATTTTTTTAACTAGATGGATGACTGGTTATTATAGGAAATGTGTATTTTTTAAATCTGAATAGAAACCTTACTAAACTACAGACTGCATAGCTTTCTGATAGAAATTATTTTCTTTAATTATACCATATGCCATAGTCAGAAGGTATATTTGTCCTTGATTTCAATGGCAGTTAAGTCACTTAAGTAGGAGCTAGACATATAAATGTGTTCTATATGTGACCATAGTAGCTATTTAAGTGAAGGATTTAAGTAGACAGAATGTAATTATCCCTATTGCAAGACTAATACACAAGGGGAAAATGCCATAGGATTTTGTAATAGTGACAAGTGGTCAAGACATTACATTTATGCTTTGCTAGTTTTACCAGCTGTGTCTCATTCCATTATTCAGACAGACAGACACACACACATATACACACACCCTCTCTTCTATTTAATTATAGTTGTCAACCCAGCGTGTGGAGGGAAAAACAACTCCAGAGGTGATTTTCCAGAGAAAATATGGTTCCAGAGTGGGGCCACCAACCAACAGAAATCTGTAGATGTGAAATAGGTTTTTGAGGTTTAAGAATCTGTGATCATCACATGAATCTGAAAGAGAATTGCAGTTATTGTGATGTTCTTAGTGATCTCCTTATCTCAGTAAAAAAATTTCAGAAAAATACTTGAGTTTTTCTGCCTTATGTTGTGTCTGAAGCTGCATCAATGCACAATTCATGGTGATGAAATATTACTCTGATGGAAACAAGGTGAAGGCAGGATGCTGTGTGTTGGAAACCAGGGTTTAAAGAGTTACTTACAAATGGACAGGTGATGATGATACCAAATAACTTGCATTCCGAATCTGTTTAATCTTTAAAAAAACCCCTTATATTTCACAAGGCACGATATTTCCTTGCCAATGGTGCCTCACTCTATGATGAAGTCCAGTGTTGTGAACGAGAGCTTGCTGACCCCAAACACTGAGAAAGTTAACTGAAATGAAAACGGCTACAAATATACAAGTGTTTGAAGAAGGTATAATAGTGTTAGTTTGGGTCTTTTTCATTCTTTGGTAGAGGGCTGGGGTAGAAGATGGTCTTTTAACAATACTTGGATATAAATAGGAGCAAGCATCTGATTCTTTCACTTACAGAGGTGTTTGTTTTCCATGTGATTGAATCACTTGCTCTCTTGAAAGCCATCAGCCCTGGTCTATGAATACTACCACTGGCCTGTGAATCTTTCAATATTTTATTTTTTTTATCAAGAATTGAAGCCATATTATGACTTCATAGCCTCCATTTGATTCCTTCACAGGCTGTTTGACAGCCCTTCGCAACCATAGCATGTCGAAGTTAGGCATGGATAAAACACATTTCATGGACATGAAGCCCTCACCGTGCTTTGCAGTTTTGCACAGTATTTCCACTGCTTACTGGAATAACTATATTCTGACAGAGCTTTTAATTTGTTACATGTCTGTAGTGTACATTGCCTTGAGGAGGTCCCTTAAAAGACTTGAGACTTCCACAAAATACTACATTGACATACTTAAACAGTGACAATCCTTAGAAAAAGCCACTGGGCTTTCTGGGTGTGTCTATGAAGGATGGAGAAACAGGGACAATGCTAATCTGAGGGTGAACAGATTGGGTGAGATTTGGTGGAGAGACTGGAAGATGGATAACTTGTGGTAGGCAAAATGAGGCGGCCTGACGAGTCAGTCAGTGGAAAGAAAGCAGGAGGTGTGGCAGGTTGTGGGAAGAAAGAGTTGCTGGAGTTCCCAAAGACATCGCCCTGCCTTGTGTAGCCATCTGAAACTCACTGCGTGTGCACGTGTGCTGGCCTCCCTTCCTGCCAGCCAACATGTGCTGGTTGTCTTGAAGTCAGCTTATTGTAATTCCCTGAGGTTTTGGTTCCTGGTGTTTCTGCAGGAATTGTATAGCCAACTCTAACAATCAGCTGTGGGGTTCATGATCCTAGGTTTGCAATCAGCAGCTGTGCGTGAGTGTGCTGTGTTTTCATGGAGAAAGCAAGAAGCAATAATCCATTGTTTTGAAAACCCTGTAAAAGCAATTGAGAAATTAAGTGTTACAAGATTAGGGTCCAGATTGCTCATATGTAGTGTCTCAGCTCAGGTAGGTGGTGAAAAAAGACCTTGTTCTTTCTTACATGGCATCATTCTTTTCACTCCTAAATTAGGCAGTGATTAAAAAGTTCTACAAGTGTAGTTGTCTGGGGCCCTTTGATAGAGCTGGGTGGGAAGAGCCTTGCATTGAAATGATATGCATTGTGAACTGAGTCTGAAGAAGTTTGGTCGATTTAGCCTTGCTGGATATCCAAGGATTCATCTTGTCCATTATTTTCATAAATACTAAATATAGAAAATATTCTTAAATTAATAAAGAAATTTTAAAAAATAAAATGTTTCAAGCTTTGAGTATATTTCAGACATATGGATAACTGGCAGATTAAATACCAGGGATCTGGCAGTGTGTACATGGCTCTGGTTTAGCTGTAGCTGCATTGACCGTGCTGATGAACCTGAGGTCTAGGAAAAAAGTCAAGTTAGAGATTATTGCCACCTTTGGTGGCAAGGAGGGTTAAATAGCATGAATGTAGAGGAAGCTATGTTTTAATAATTTTGTGTTTGTAGCGTAAATTCCTTCATATCTTCAGTTACTTCAGCAAATACAGTACAAGTGGTTACTACTTTTCATGTTAACTTCAAAAAAGGTTGAGAACCAGAGAATACATCCAGGGAGGCCTTTTTACTGTGGACATTCAGAGTAGCAAAATTGGAACATGGTACCATAAAGAGAGCTCTTTTGAAGTGTTTCTTGATAGAGTTAACACGCATCACAGCAAATCTGTAAGCTTCAGCAAATTCTGAGTTGGAAGAGAAGGATAGTAAGGACTTGCTGATTGTTGGATAATGATTCTCTTAGTGAAGAGATACGCTGACAGTTGAAACTAATGCTGAAAATCAACATGTTGAAAACAAATAGTATGGTGGTACCAGTTGAGAGGACTTGAATTCATGCTTGTAAGTAAAATTACTAAACTTAATTAAATTGCTTCCATTCACTGATCATACCTACAGTTTCAGCTGCCCATTACTGAAGAAAGCAGTGAAAGGGCCTCATTAGATTTGTCTTCATCTCCCTTTGATTCAGTTTGCTTCAAGGCTGGAACTAGCCAGCCATCTCCCCTCCTTCCTTTTGCATCCTCTCATCTTTTGGTGTTTTGCCTCCTAAAATCCTTTTTACCAAATCAATCCACTTCCTTCTGGTCAAAGTGTGGGTGTTGAAATGTCCACTGACATCTGGAAATTTGACAGCTTTGAGGTTCCTTGCTTTCATTCAGGCACTTGAAGAGGGACAGTGAACCAGCAAGGAAGATAAAAGGAGTCATTTAGACTTCAGTTTCAGATAAAAGAATCAAGTTCAGTAACATATTCTGGTCTAACAGTATTGCTTCTGTTCTTTGTGGCAAGATATATTAGAATATAACAAACAAAGACGTATTCATGCTTTATCTGCTGGATTTTTATCCTGTCCTCTGTTGTACACCAGATTTTGAACCATGTGAAGTTTAATGAAATAATGATCTGGCACTTTGGCTCGCTTCTTAATTTTCCTTTCTCTCTTTTATTTCCACTCTCCTGTTCTTTAAAATCATCCCCCCTGCCTACTGTAGGAGGGGTTTTCGGGAATCAGTTCAGGGTCAAAGTCTGGATTTTATAGACCTGTGTCAGGTCATAGGGCTGCTTTGCATGAATTTGCCACTGTCTAATGAGCAGTTCAAGCTTTAAAAGATTCATATCTTATTCATAAACATATTTAGACTATTTAAACTTATTTATATTATCTCCTTAGTAAGAGGTAGTTTCCACAGTGTGCTGGAAGGGGCTGTGTTTACTGAAGAGCTCTACAGTGCTGGAATTCTGCTTAAAAAATATCCAGTTTATCATGAAGAGCTGTTTTCTGGAAGCTTGTGGAGTTTTTTTTGGAGAAGGTCATTTGGGTCTATATTAACTTGAGCTGAGTTCTACAAATTTTTTCCACAAAACATAATATAAACTTTGTACATTCCCAGTGGTAAGTCAGATGTGACAGTGAGCTCAAGGAGAGGTTTGTAATCTAGGAAATGAAACTCAGCTGATACTTTTTGGGTTTTTATAGGTCTTCTCAGAAATGATGCTGATTCAGCATGTTGAGTTAAATTCTCAAGAATGGTGCTTATTCTTAGAAATAGACATTAATTAAACTGCGAAGTTGAAAAATGCATGAGAGCAAAAGAGGGGTAAACCCCCCCCCCAAATTTTAGAATGTGTCAAATGAAGTTTATTTACACAAAAGAATAAAACAATCAAACTAAATACTACTAATAAGCTAATTTTAATTAAAATAAAGTGTCATTGGATTTAGATCCTCCTCATTGCTCATGAAGAAATGGATTTGTACTTCCTATATCATGTCTCCATGAGAGTGTTCCTGTTTGCTAGATTTGCGTCATTCAGTCCAGAACTCCCTCCCCCCCAACAAACAACTGGAAACTGGTTTCTTTGAATTCTTCTTAATGTTTTCAGTAAATTAGCACAATCGATTTCTTCCTTTGTTCTTTTCTTGGAAAACTCCATTGGGTCTGTGTGTTTGGATTTAATTTCTTTCTTTAGATCTGCCTCCTTCAGCTGATTTCAAGGAAAGATGGTATTTTTTTTCTAAGTTGACTTATCACAGACTAGTTTGGCTGTCTGAGAAAAGTGTCATATTTTGCCTTTTGCTAGTGTAGCTGCACTTCAGTACTTATAGGTATATTTTCTTCTGTGTTTTTTCTTTTTAACTAGTGACTGTAAGAAGGCCCAATTTACACTCACTTTAGAACAAACCTACTTTTGTACAAGTGCACAGGAAAAAAATAGGCTTTTGCAATAAAGAATCATTATAACGAAACTCATCTTTTCTCATAGAGCCTTCCATGCGAAGTGCTCTAAAATTGTTATTGGATCTGGCCTGTCTTGATTCCTCACATTTTATTGCTTTCTTGAGTACTCAAATTTGGACTTATGTCTTATTTCTTTGCTGTTTTAAAAAATAATGTTCTGGTCAGGTAAGCATTTGTTAAAGGACAATATGACCTATGATATGACTTAGTAAAATAGGTTGTTTTTGAAATCTGTATGTATTCTGAGCTAAATAGGAAGACTGAAAGCTTTTTGATTAGGTTTTTGAAGACTATATTGACATAAAAACATCCAAATTACATAAACTGGTAAACCGTGATATGTTCAACACATAGCGATGGCAATGTTTTCATATTGGAGGTGTGATTATGATCTACAGAACAAGTGCAATGGTGCTAGTTGAGATGTAAAGTTCTTTGCTGGAAATACAACTGTGTCCAGTCACAGGATGTCATTTCATCCTTCATTTTCACTGAGTCATGCAGGTGTTCCAAGTATTTTGAAAAACACTGATCTTCTTCAGATTGGGTATTATGTTCTCGGTACCTGGGAAATTCGCCTTCAGTCACTGCAGACCAGCCTACTGGTGATCCACAAGTGAATTTCCAGTTGTAGAAGATCTTACAACTGTTTTTTATGGAAGGGGAGCATATATTAAATTTGAAACTTTTTTTAGATGTGGAATTGTCTCTTAGGAAAGCCATCATGAAAACAGTTTTCTCCAACCTAAAATATATAGGTTGGAAGAAAATTACAGAGAGGTATGTTGAAAAGCAAGAAAACACAGCTGGCTCTTAAACAGCTGCTGCTGTCCACTGTTGTTAATTATCAGAACCAGCTATACAGAAGAAAAATAAAAGGTGGAAAAGGCCAGCAGCTCCTGAAGCAAATTTAAAAAGCCAGGGAACAAGACGGCTGTCCAGCATACAGTGATCCATTACTGTATTTATCCATTATAACTGCTTAGCAAACTAAAACATCCTCCCCAATACTAGCAGTGCCAAACCCAGGAAGCAGAAGCTGATGATGGAAGAAGCTGCTTGATATGAAAGAGCAAAGGGCGCTCGTCGAGTTTATCTGGCAGGACTTCACATTGGGTGCCCAGTCTTTGTGTAACAGAAGGGACTTTGCATACGAGACTTACTAATTTAGCATCTTCCAGGAAATCTGTTCTTTTGGTTTTGTATTTTGATTTTATTTAAGTTCCTTGTACACTGACGCACATATTCCTGGAAAAGGTCAACATCAGCAAGCAGGTTAGTGGGTAAATTTTGTTGACAAGTGCCAGTGAATGACTAAGAAGGAAATATGTGAAGTGAGAATGACCTGCTAGCAAACAGCAAAATTAAAGGAGAAAGATCTGAGACAATTCAGAGAGAAAAGCAAGACAGTGTGTACTTAAAATGTAAAGGCAACAAACTCCCTCAACACCTCTTTTGGCTGTTTCATGTGCACATATGCGCACATGTTTTATTGCATTGTGTTTTTAATATATATGTACAAAAAAGTAATATCAGCATAAAATAATACAATATATTATAAAATTTAATATTTTAATTAATATATAAAATAATATAAATCGTATATATTATAAAGTAAGTTTTACCACCCCATAGATGAAAACTTACCTGACAAGTGTATTGTAAACACTCTAAGACTTGTAATCCACATTTCAAAATTCATGGAATGATGGCTATGTGAATAGTAATAATTAATATATCGGTCTTTATACTTCCACCTGCGTAGAGAAATTTAAAACACAGAATAGAATTGTGACAGCATAGTATTTTTTCAGGATAATTAAAGCTTTTATTAATATCCAGCCTTTTTAGGTGCTAGAGCAGAAAATGTCATAATTGAACGTCTTGAACAATTTGTGTCTAATTATAAAGAGCACTATGTAAGCGGAACTTGGTACTTTTTTGGAAGTCGAGGTTAAGGTTAAGCAGGAAGGAAGACTCGGTAATGAATTTTCTGAGAGGAAGAAGAGATAAGTGGTACATAAATACAGTTTCCCCGGACACAGAGTTTGTGTTGGATTACCTGACCTAAAGCTAAAATTAAGCAAATTTTGGCTGCTAATGTGCAAGATCAGAAAAGCCTCCCATTCAGAATTGGCAGCTGTCTGATAATTATGTTCTGGTTGTTCAACACAGTCCACTGCTGGAAAAAGGTATCACGTTTGGCATCTGTTTGTTAAGCATTATTTCACAGTGTCCTTTCTTGTTCACAGTGTTTGAACTGTTGCTACTTGGATTTCTCCTGCTTTATAAGACCTGGGGAATGCCCTCCCTAATGAGATGAGATGTGTTCAATAGGTGACTCTCTTTCTGGTCAGCAAGAGCTGAGTAAGAAAAAAAGAAAAGCCCACATAATTTTCTGTTGCTTGTCTGTTCAGAAAACCAAGAAGACTTCTTGTCTCTGCTTTGATGTACAGAGACCAGACTGTTGAAAAAAAATTGCCTTTCCCTATCTAAACCCCTTTAAATTACATGTCTTCAGTCATCATAAATCATCTAGAAAGATAGAACAATTTTAAGGTAAGTTTAAAGTTTCCAACAAATATAAGGAAAATGGGATAGTGTCTCCATTTATTCTTGGTAAATATTAATTTATGGCATATTATCTATGTTTGCTAAGTGTGGGAGAATAAGTACAAAAAGCAAGTTCTGCAATCCAGAGGTTTCTGATTCTTGGTTGTTTTGGGTTCTTTTTCAGTAAGCCTGTTGGCTCTACTTGAGTTTCCTGCACCTGGTTGTAAAACAATAGACAATACAACTCCTACTCCATAATATAACCTTCCAAAATTTTGAAGTGTGATATAAATAACTTACTAGTAACCCAGAGCAAGATTAACATGTTCTTGCTGTTACTTTCCTCCAACGTAGACTGGGAATGTTTGTGCATAGGAGTGGTTTAAAAGTTGACACCCTGTCTTTGGTTTAATTAAAATGATGGTTTTTTAACCAGCCTTTATCAAGTTACTTCCTTCTGGATAGAGGACTTAAGTGTATGCTTTTTTCCTCCTAATTCCCCTCTCCTTGTTCTTTCAAGCTTCAGAATCCAGCCTTCAGAAAAAAGGTTTTTAAAGAGTTAGGGAAGCTTCCCAGTTAAGAAGGTTGGGCACCTAAGGCTTCAGGTCTGGAACATGACAGGGTCTGTCAGCAGCACCCTGCAATGGTCTGTTCCCTCTGGTGGCATTAGCCTCAGCCTGAGCTGCCCCGGGCAGTGAGGGGTAAGTTAAAGGATCACTTTGTGCTCTCCCACAATGTTGATGACATTATGTAAACAGCTACATCAAGAATTTATTTATTGATCTTGCTTTTTTAAATAGGAAATGTAAGAAAAAAACCTAACAGTATAGGGGGGAAAAAGGCAGAAAGAAGAATTTTGGGTCCTATGAGATAAGTGTTGAACACTGCTTCTTTGCAGAGAGTACAGGAACACCAGCTGGCAAGGCATTTATTTTTGCTTCAGAATGTATTTGAACAGTAAACAATTTAATAAACTTTCCTTTTTAGTCAATTTCAAGCCTTTTCTAGAAGACAGCTATAAACTGTGTGAAAAAGTTATGTATAAATTGTGTCTCTGGTATGCATCAACATTGTTATTGTTTAGAGACTTCAGTGGGTTCTTGTAGGTCTAAGAGTAGTATTGACCCCTTAAAAAAAAAGGGCTTAATATCTTTGGGTGGGAAAGTGAATTATGTTAACCATCTCAAGTAAATCTTCACTCTTTGCTGGTTTGGATTAGGAGAAATCTACTACTTTCAAACTGGGAAAGTGTCTTCTGAGAAAAGTGTCTTTTGGAAAAATTGTCTTTTGGGAGATGTTTTTTAGTGTTCTCCAATAGAAGAGAGATCTGGAGCTACTAGAGACTGCAGCAAAGGACTGCGAAGATGATGAAGAACCGGAGCATCTCTCCTATGAAAGGAAAGGCTGAGAGAGCAGGGCTTGCTCAGTCTAGAGCAGAGAAGCCTCAGGGGATCTCACTGGTGTGTACAAACACATTGAAGGAAGGGTGTACAGCAGATGGAGCCAGGCTCTTTCCAGTGCTTCCCAGTGACAAGACCAGAGGCAATGGGCACACACTGAAAGACAGGAGGTTCCCTCTTAACATCAGAAAACACTTTTTTCACTGAAACTGAGCGCTGGTACAGGCTGCTCAGGGCAGCTGTGGAGTCTTTGACCTTGGGATTATTCAGAAGCTGCCTAGACACAGTCCAGGCCACCAGCTCTGGGTGGCTCTGCTTGGACAGGGGGTTTTGGAGCAGAAGACCTTCAGAGGTCTCTTCCAACCTCAACAATTCTGTGATTTCATGCAGCTGTGCCATGTCTTTAAAGGAGTTCTTATATACTGATTTTCCTCTCTTCTTTTTCATCTTCCTGTCCCAGAGATTTGCCTTATTTGAAACAGTTGATTGCAAGCCAATCTAAACCTTTAGTCTTGTCTAGACAGATAAAACTGTTATTTGCAGCTTATCTGACTTGCAGTCATGGCAATTCCACAGGTGCATAGAGCAAGTTCAGACTGGATTTATTTTACCTTCCCTCTTAGCTTGTGCCTGATTTGCCTGTGCAGACTGTCCACTGATGGCTGAATCCCATGAATCAGTGTGTTTATACAACCTAACATCAGAAGATGCATCCATGGGGATGCAGTCATGATCACTGAGATATCCCAGCTAACTTGTTGAGTATCAGAAGCATGATTGCATTAGTCTAGGAAAATGCCATGCTAATGTGCATAAATAAGTCCAAGATAATTAATTGCTCATCTACGTTACTATGCTATGCTGCGTAAGCCAATCAAGCCAAGCTGTTGTTGGGCAGTCTGGTATCTGCCCTCATTTTATTTCAGCAGATTTCAGTCCCCTGGGATGTAATACAGGACTTATTTGAACAATCTTACTGTTCCTAAACTGAAATAGAAAAAAACCGGTGGTGTTTGTCCTGATAAACCATGTTAATTGAGCCTGAGAAAGATTGTTTCCCTAAAATTAACCTGAGTTCCATTATTAAAGGAAAAAAAAAAGGTTAATGAAAATAGGAAGGAGTTTTCATTTTGTTCCACCAGAGTTCTTAATTTTGTGGGCAGAAATAGGAGCAGTTTTTCATCTGTCAATAACACTTCTCTGCATTCTGTCTGAATCTGGAAGTAATGGCCTTCTGCATCATCTTGTTTACTGCTCTTGGTTGAAAAATGTTACAAATTCAGTATCAGATTAGACAGACACATTTGTTTATATAACCTATGAGGCTGATGGGATATGAGTTTTCCAAGGGGTTTATAAATAGCAGTATTTTAGGCTGGGGTAGAGGCGTGAATGGGGAAGCTTCAGAGGGAGAAAGTGTAGAGCTGTGACCCAGAGCTGCATTCATGCATGAAATGAGATCTTGTACAGTGGACGTTCTTATTTTGGCTAATGTAGCCCCAGGCAGAAAATTCTCTTGCTGCATTCTTGAAAGAGTTTGTTTTTCTTTCCTTTCTCTTTAACCTTGCACATTAATTATCACTTTGCTGTTTCCGATTGGTAAATTGGTCAATTTATAGACAGGAAAGTGTATAGTCATGTACTTCAGAAACAACGAGTGGATACATGCTTTTTCTGACAGCATCAGTGTACCCTGAGTTGTTTCCTACCCTGGCTGTGTTTTCCTCAAGAATTTGTGCACGTCTTAAATATTGTCTTGAATATTGGAAGACAGGGTTGTGTAGTTTGAGATTTTGATCTGTTGAATTTTTTTGTTCATGTTTTCTTTACTTTTAGTTTATTAATAGCTTTGCTTTTTCTAGTGGAAGCATGGGGAGATTCATCAGTGCATGCAGATGTTGCATGAAAAATGAGAATTAATAGGAGCAAAAGGTACATGTAAATTGCCAGCTAAAATCACGTCTAGAAATTTGCTACTCTTAGAAATATTTCAACTTTAATGTAAAAGCGAGGAGAAAACTTAACATCTTGGTAAAAAGCCTCTGCAAGAGTAAGTAAGTAAAATCAGGCAGTAATACCTGTTACTGCCAGGAATGGTTAGGTTTGTTGAGTGTTAGGGCACTGAACTGGGCAGCTTGATACAGTAAAACTTAAATAGACATTGATTAAAATGCACTCTGAAGTAACTCTTGATTCACAGTGTTTGCTGTTTGAAATACATGAACAAAGACCAATTTAGAAAACAAAATATCTCTGTATTTCTCTTAATATTGTAAGAACCTTCAGATGGAAAATGAAGACTCTTGTTCAGCTTTACCAGAATACAAGTTACATTTTGATTTCAAAACAAATTAATTGGCTTTTTCAAACCCGAGCTAGTTTTCATTGGTCTGGAAACCATTGAACAATCTTCCTGTTCCAAAACTGAAATAGAAAAAAATAACAGTGTTTGTTCTGATAAACCATTTGTCATCCTCTGAGGAGGTAAACCAAGGATGAAAAGAAATTGTAAGGGATGTGCCGTGCCATTAATGTCTGAGCTGCATTGGATGGTCCTGGATTTTGGAGCCTACTGGTGGTACGATATTTGGGATGTGGTCCTGGACTGTTATTTTGAAAAGAAAGGGGGGGTGGGGGAAGACAAAAAACAGGCTAGTCATTGGAAACAGGGAGTAAAATAGCTAAGTTAGTGCCAAAGTGTTTGACTAATGTTATTTTGAAACTCGGGGTTTCAGTACTGTGATAGTACTGTTACCAGTTGCTCTGAAGCTCTGCAGAAAGCCATCTGATTTACTCTTTGAAGTACCTAGGGTTTGTGTTGCTCTTTGTGGTACTTGCTTCTCCTGACAGCTGACTATACTTGCCTCCTTTGGTCATGGTAACAGGTTCACATTGCAAGTGAAGTTCTCTATACTGCTGTTTTGATAGATGTGTATTAGGCTGCCTGTTAAATAGGTATCAGTTTCTTATGTGATAGAATGGAGATTATTGCCTGTCTAAAGTAATCTGTATTCACTGTGTATCACTATATTTCAACAAAATATTTAACTTTAATTCCAGAAAAGCATGCAGCACTTAATTTAATCCTCCTGTCCATCCACTTGAGTTATATATTCTGGGTATTTTTTAAAATAAAAGAAGTAGTCACAATACAAATTACTGAAATTAAAAAAGTGAATCTTGTAGCTGTTTGTATTTTAGGCCAAGAGAAAAATTATTAGTGCTGCTTAGAAGTGCTAACAATTTCTATTTGTCTGAAATTCAGTCTTTAAAATTTGAATTTTTGTTTGCAGAAAACTTATGAATTTCAGACCTCCTTTGGACAGTTCTTGCTGATTTTGAAGTTTGGAAATAATTTCCGCTTTATTTTTCACTCTTTTGTTAAACCATGAAGATTTTAGTAGGAAAAATTACAATCTTTACTCACAACTAGCTCCAAGAAGATACTAATTATAATATGTAGAAATACCTTCTTTGCACTGTGTATCTTCTTTATGCTGGTCACAGTGACAGTCTTGACAGCTGTTGTAATTGTTCTAGGGAAGGTGTGGAGGAAAATTTCCAGACAAGAAGAAAGAAAATCTGATCAATCTGACTTGAAGATACCCATTTTTTAATTTTGGACTCTCTTTCTGATATAACATCTATCCAATTATTGTTTAGTTTGTGATTAGGTACCTCCTCAGGGGTGGATTTTGGCATGATACTCCTGTTGTATTATAAATACTGACATCATGCTAATCTATTCAAATCACTGCTCAATCAATCTGAGCATCTGTGGTTGATTAAACAAAACATGTAGGTGTGAAAGCATTTGCATCTCACATGCTCTGCTGGATCTGCAAAGGCTGAGGGGAGTGTAAAGGCATGGAGAGAGATTTGTCACTGCGATACCTGCTTGGCAATTCGGGGTTCTAATGGTGATGGGCGCAGAGATATCTGCGTGGGCTGAATCTCTGGAAGAAGTGGAGATTGGAGAAGCTGATCTTCAGCCCAGCTGCTTGAAGAAGTGAATCCAGCTCAAACCTGTTTCTGTGGCTGCAGTAATGTTAAAGCTCAGATCCATGGGGTTATGGCTTGCAGCGATGTGCTGGGGGATCCTGCAATCACACCCGTACTCATCCGTGCAGGTACTAAGCTGCCAGGAATAGCTCGCCACCAGAGAAGCCTTGGGATGGCCAGTGGATAATGAGGTGGGCAGTACTCAGGGGGAACTGAACAAGATGGTGAACGGGAAGTCCCCTCAAGGTGATGTGTAAGAGATGGCAAGCACAGGGTACCTGGATGCTGCTGGTCATTTAGGTCTTTATATAATTCATAAGTGGCCACTCTTGATATTGCTTTTCCTCGAGTTTATTTATTCTTTGCTTCTGTCCCTTGTCTGGGCCTGACCAAGGAGAATGGAGGTAATGAGTAACAGAAGAAACAAGTTGTGTTTGGCAAGGAGAGTAGGGGGTGAAGTGGACTTACTACTGATTAATCAGACATAATCACAGTTTAGCTTTTGTTCACTACACAGTTGTAACACTGCTCATACAATGATGAGGAGAACCAAATTGGTTTGTCTCAGCGAATCTCTTTGTGAATCAAATCACTGGCACCAACAGTTGAGCAGCAGAGAGCCTCTGGGCCACTGCTTGGGAGGTCCTCAGTGTCTGATCTGCTGGGCTGTGCAGGGAGCTTACACGAGAGCAGCTCCCACAGGGACGATGATCAGCTGGGTTATGACTTTCTGCCCAACTACCTGCCTCTTCGTGGAAGAACTTCTGTCTGTATGATGAGAAATCACTGAGGAATAGTTCACAGTACTCTGTTGACTGCAGTGAAGAAATGTTCCTTCAAGACACAATGTAATGAAATTGAGGAAAACAGCTATTTAAAGAGACACTACCCTGTGAAGCTGCAAATTTCCCAACGCTGAGTCACAGAGATCTAAGCTAGCCAAATCCTAGTGTATCTTCAGTTCAGGAGAGATGTCAGCTCTCCACAGTAACAGGCTATTTAATTGAGATTTACAGGTTTTGAGTTTGCCAGACTGAAGAATTGTTGAGAGTGAAGAATTAACTGGTTTTGTTCTACTGAGGAAAAAGGTGGTGGTGTGCAGTGGGGCTGACAGACAGAGTTCTGGTGATCCCCAGAACAGTGATGCTTACCTTGGTGTGGTGTGCTGCTTTCTGGTCATTTGGTACTTTCATAAGAAGCTTGTTTCCAAAGCAAAAAGTCTGTTTGAGCTACAGTTCCCTCTAAAATAGAAACACCCCTTTCCCCCCTCTTCCCTCTCAATGAAAGCAATGAAATATAACTCAGTTGTGTGCTTCTATGCAGAACTTCAATCCTCCTTCTAAATCTACAATGGCAATGTGAAATTTTAGTGTCAAAATCACATATTGTGCAAGAAGTGCAAGTAAATTACTTATACAAAATCTGAGATAGCCTTACTTAAAATGGGTTATTGGCTGTGAACTCTGGACTTTGGGCAAGAAGGATATGCATTTCTGACCACTTGACTTTCTGTGGATGATGATTTTGAAGTTGCTTATGCAAAAGTTTTGCTAACTTTCTGTTTCTGATCTTGTCTCATGGTATTTGTTTATTTCCTATTGGAAAGATCTGCTAGCATCCAGGGATTTCATGAAGATTTCAACTCTCGTGTTTGAAGAACACATTTCTAACATTCCTGAAAAATGCTTAGAAGCTGAAAGTGCTCTGAATTTAGAGGGAAATAAAAAGTTGAAGTCAATTATTTATTAAAAGAAATGTCTGGGTTTATGGCAAATGTGAAATTTTATGGCATCTGACTCATATTCTTGAGTATTTGTTGTTGGCAGTACTTCAGTGAGTAGAACATATGGCCACTGCTACCATGAGCTCGCCCAGCGTTAGTGTCTCGGCAGCAGATACCTTTTATGTAGTTGGTCTTTGGGTCAGGTTGAAGTATTGACATCTTTGCTGTAACAGTCAGAGTGCCAGCTGGGCTGATGGCTTTGTAATGTGGACACTTGTACAATACACAGAGAGGTGAGATCTCATGCAGGCTGTTCAAAAGCTATCCACTCGCAACAATTTTAACACTGTTCAAACCGATGCCGATACAGGATATATTCGGCTTTTCACTTCTCTCTCCTAATTTCTATGAACATTCAGATCTTGCTGGTTTATCACCTTTTTTTTTTTCCTTTACAGCTCTGTGGCCAGACATTTTTTTTTGTTAAATGCAGAATAATTAAGGTCTGTCCATCATTTATTTATCTTTAGTTTTATTGTTCCTTAAATAAGTTTCTCCGCATTTCCGTATAGTAGCAGGTACTGACTGTCCCTGGCTACTGTACAGCTGCGAAGTTGCCAGGGAGAACAAATGGGCCAGTGTCTCCACGGCTGGCTGGTTTACATTCCTATTAAGGGTCACTTTTATTCTTCTTTCTTTGATTTCCTTATTCTCCTGAGACTGCTATGATGAAACTGTCACTTTATCTATAATGAGTAGATTTTAAGAACCAGAATCACAGCTGCCATGAACACTGTCAGTTTGGGGTGGATGATGGAAGTTTCATGTTGACAGTCAAAGCACCTGCACCCTTTTCTTCTTTGTGACCAGGAGAGTTGCATATGTGTGTTTATGTATCCCCTCCTCCCCCATATGTAGTGAACAATGGCATTTTGTTTAATCGTATTGTTCTGCATTATTCACCCATTACTTAACTGCTCTTTCATACAGAGGTGATGGCTTTTTGTCCTCCTCTTCCTTGTATAGCAAGCTCTGCCTTAATTTGCAAAAATTACATGGGTGAGAATGTCATGATGTGTCTTCCTGATGCCTCTCTCAACGCCTCTGCTGAACCTTACTGACAGATATACAGTGTAAGCTCTGCTTCTTCATTTAGTATGGATCATGTTGGCAGAGAGATCAAAGAGGAGGAATCTTGGGAGATGCCAAACAATTTTTAACTGGTTTCTTACAAAAGTCAAGGGTGTTTTTTATTATATATACATAAGAATAAAATAGTTTTTGTTCCATCTTTCATCAGCTTCTTCAGTCCTCTTGTGTCACTGCAGAAAATTCTCGAGTTTATAGGGTTGAAACAAACCATGTTTGTGAATATCTTTTGATATATATTCTATTAAACATTATTCTTTCTTTTTTTTTTCCTTAGCTGAGCAAAAACTTCATTATCCCTTCCTAGTCCTCTGCCAAAAACTTTTATAGCAGTTCCCACTGGTGACAGCCAACTTGATCAATCAAAGACTGCCCTGCTGAACTGTACTAACAAGGCATTTATAATTCCAGCGATTTTTTAAAAAATAATTTTATGGCCTGTGACAAAAGACGTTTGCCTTGCTTTGACAGGCTCCAGTGGACAATTTTTGGAAACCTATTTGGGTTTGAGTTTTTGGCTAGCATATAGAAATATGTTAAGGTATGCAAAATTGTGTCTTCTGTTTTAAACTACTCCACTGTATCTGTTTGTACACACGCTGGCTCATATCAGGCCACTGGATCTGGATAGGCAGGTATTGGTCAAACAATGCCCAGACAAAAGTTGAAGGGATGCCCAAGGGTCTTTGGCTAAAAGATCAACTTTGTTATCTTTTGTCCTTGTATGTTTTCTACCAGAAAACAAATGTTCAGTGACTATGAATATTGGCCATGCAGTTTTACCTTTTTTATTTTGTCTATCTATGTGTTTAGTCAAAGGAAAACAGAACTTGGTACATGAACTCCTAACAATTCCTGACATCTAATAGATACTCTTCTGCTCTAATTTTGTCCTAAGAGTTATTAAGATGCCAGATTTTCTCAGAACTCCAGTAAAAGATGCAACTTTAGATTGTCTAGTAAACGTATTATTGTGACCTCAACCATACCTGTATGTTACTTTCAGTACATTCTTGAATTAGAATTCAACATGTCATTGATTTAGAGCATGTTATTTTTCAGGGAACAAAATGCCATTTGTTACTGCCAGGAAGAATTGAAAAAGTATGTAGTGTATAGAAGGTGTTTTATATAAAACAGATTATATATAGACTACTTACACATAGTTTCCTTGTCCTTTATTACCTCTATTTTCCTTTTTTTCCTTGCTGTGTGTTTATTTTCTAGGCTGATCCCGATTCTGTCTTTTATTTGCAGAAGTAACTGAGGAGTATTGATTCTTGTCTATGTTGGCATGACAGATCAGCCTCTTCGAAATATCATTGAATTAAGAAATTAAATCCAAACAGTTAAGATTTTTATTCTCTTCATCCTCCACTGAGTACTTTAAAAGCCCAGACTTTTTATATAAGCATCTGAGAGGAGGCAGTGTCGCTGTTGAGTGCATTGTTGTTCCCCTGCAGCTTCCAGATGGTGAGGAAAGTCCTGAGAAAAACGTAGGACCAGCATGTTGTGCCGAAGTCAAGCTTGTGTCTAGACAGGGAAGCTTACGTAAGGCAGCAGGAGAGGAAGGGGGCCTTGTGTAACTGCTGTCCCTGGCACATAAACACTCGGTGCAGTACCCCTCATGATTTGGCCCATAGAGGCTGACAGCAAAATGCACTTTTGTGCTTTTTAACATAGCTCTCTCTGACTTGCAGCTTGAGGTCGTTCTCTTGCCTGTCTATCATCCAGTTATTACTATTTTACTAAAGGCTTTACTCTTCCTCCTTAAGCTGAACCACTTTTCCTAAGAACCCATATACACCTGCTCAGCTAATTTAAACAGATATAACAAGTTACCGATTTTAAATGACCTTGAGAGGTTGTTGATGGTATTTGGCAAACAATGCAGACAATATGCAAATCACCAAAGGCAGCACATAGTCTTGTTCATAGAGATAAATTCTGTTGTAAGGTAGCTTTCTATTTTGACTTTGAAAGAATATGATAGTGTGGTCTTAATCTCTTGGTGTTCTCTTAAATGTACTTCAGTCAGCATACTTCAGTACTTCGTGGGGACCTTCGGCACCCCTCTAGCACTCAACTTACTCTGCATCTATGTTTTGTTTTGATTTTCCTCTGGCTGAATGCAAATCTCAGCTGGTGAATGCTTAGTGTTTTACTCACCCTCTTGTAACAATTTTCTCCTGATTTTGGAGCTATTGTCACAGGTGCTCTGTGTGTTTATTTCTGCTATAAAAATGTGAATAGCAAGAGGAATTGTTTTCTTCCTTTTGATTGAGATACAACCTCTTCAGCACTCCATGTTCTGGCTTAACTTAGTTTCTCAGATATTGCCCTTAGCTTTGCCCTTATCTATATGTAAAATTTTCAAAATGCAGTTTGTTGGTGCTTTGTCCTCAGGCAGACTAACTTTTTGGAGGTAGAGTCAAGAGCCTGGCTTCTTCTGTTCACCAAGGCTTGTGTCACAACCACCTTGCAGTGAAGACACGGGCCAAGTAACATGAGGGTCAGTGGTCCTTCAAAGCCTTCTCTCTGTCTTGGCTCCCTACTTAGAAGCACAGGTAGGTTTCTTCTGTAGAAGCATCTTTGGAGAGGTCAGCTTTACAGAGACACAGGCAGTGCTAGGACATGTGTGGTTGTGCATAATGTTAAAAAGAAAGTACTGACTGGAGTTTGGCTTTTCAGTGGTGCTGTCTGCACTGGGAAGAGAGTCATTCAGCAAGGTTGGAATCTGGTTTCCAAACCCTGAAGTAAGTCTGAGTGATGTTTTGCCCTTAGATCATCTGACTTGTCTTCCTTTCCTCTTTGTAGCTTTAGTCCCTCCATTATTTTTACCTACTAGATCATGTTGAGTGGTTAATCTATCTCTTTGTAACTTCCATTTTGCAAACTATTTTATACAGTTTTGTGGCATTTTTGCCATCTGTCTTTTTTTCCTAGACATACTGTATATTTAGTTCCACTGCCTTTTGTTAAAAACTTCAGGAAAATATATGAAAAATTATTTTCTAAAGCTCTGGAGGAAAATTACTTTTTCCTTGTGAAAAGAAATTTGTGTTTTGGGATTTTTTTTTGTCTTTCTTCATTGCACACCTAAAATAGTTCACAATTTTTGATATTTCATTTAAAATTAAGTTGCAGATATCTCTCTAAAGACTAAATATACTATCTTTATCAGGGAGGGATACTAACAGTGCAAAGACTGGCCCATTACTCTGCAAGGTGAAGTTACTCTGTTGAGGTATTTACTGTCCTTGTGATGGAATCAACACTACTTTTTACATGTGTATTCTGGGAATGGGAGCATGCAAGTTAGAAAAGAAAATGTTAACCTATCTTGTATCTCTAAGCTTCAGATCAATACTCAAGAGCATTTATGTGGAGCAGAGCTGATTCTTTTGCCACTTCAGGTGGGGAAAAATGGTTATGATACATGCTTAGGAACCCACATATTTCTTTTCTGCACTGAGATCTATGAGCAAATTAACTGTAGAAGGTTATGCTAGTGTTTTCTGCTCTGGTAATACCCACCTCCATTGGGAGGATTAGAGGGCTGTGCCAGCCATAATGTAGGGAAGGAATAGTGATGATTTGGCGTATTGTCTCAAATTAAATTAATGAGTATTCAGAGACTGATGTATGTACTGAGTCAGGTTGATGATTGTCATGCACAGTTAGCAGTTTAGTTTGGAGAGGGACAGGAGGCTACTAGGAATAGCCCAGGCTCAAGCAGGGAGGAATCTCTACCAGGGAGGAGCATACTACCTTCATGCACTTTTTTATTTCAGTGGCTTTTCTGTTTGAGTAGTGCTCTTGTTCCTTTGATCACGTCCTTGAGCACCTTCCCCTTGTGCACGCCTTTTGCCCCACTGCCTTCCAAATAGTTCCTGTGACAGCAGATACCCAGACTGAAAATGTTTGCCATAATTCATAAGTCAAAGTGCTTTCAATCCCAGAATAGAGGAGACTGCATGCAGACTTCATTACACAGTATTCATAACATAAACAAGCTTGCAATTATTTCATAGCAACAAGCACTGTGCTTACATGAAAGTTTGATTCAGGTCTCCAAGAGTGGAAGACCTTTGCATCCAAAATATCACAGCGACCTACTTCTCTGAAAGAGTGCCCTACATAATTTCAGAAATTAGATATGACACCAATATAGTAGGCCATATGGTGCCTTTTGCTGGTGTAGGGTGAACAGTGGGATATTCTTGGGGCCACACAAATGTCTGTCCACTGACTAGGTGAAGTCAGCTCATTATTAGTTGGTGTGAGGTGTAACATTTGTTTTCCTGATGTTGTGAAGGCAACAAACTGAAACTGCCAGTTGTTTTAAAAAGGCATTTGCTAATAGTATGGGCATGATCCTAAAAAGTTTTAGGCTTTTTTTTTTTTGGACCAGTACTGTCTGCCTTCAGTTACTGCTGAAAACCCTAGAAGTTATACCTAAAATTATTTAAACAACTCAGAACCTACCTCTCAGTAATTTATAGAGAGTTTCCCGAGAGCAGTTAGATATATTGAGCTGATCTGATCCTGAGTGGTCAGAGCAGGATTATGTATTTTTCTGGTGGTGTTACCCCAGATTGCCTGTAGAAGTTGTTAGATGTGTGTGATGTGTCTTGCTGGTGCTGTGCTGGAGGCCTTGCAGACATGGCATCCCATCCACTAATGTGGATGCAGCAGGTAGGGATTGGCAGCATGGGCCATTCCTAAGGGATGGGAAGAGGTGGCGAGAGGAGCAGGCAGAGGTAGCAAGCTGCAAACCCTGCTCCTTGTTGGCAGTGGAGTCACCACCTAACAGCTACCTGAGAATTTCAGTTGTCAACACACTGGGATGGCACAGGAGGTTTCAGGGTGGTTTATTCAGATAATCAGCTGGTTTTTTGGTCTGGACTTCTTGAGCATCTGATCCTTGCCAGAGTGCTGGATGGTTTTGTCTATGACAGTTTTATGCAGCACATGATTTGTCCCTCTTTTGCAACTTGTTGAATTGCTGTGAAGTAATATCCCTCTCTGTCATGGCACCCATTTGTTATTTATTTATTTATTTGCATACATTCATCATTGTAGAAATTATATTTGCAAGTGAAAAATAAAAAAAATTCCAAGGGTTCGAATTTTAGCCCTTTCTCCATAGTTTCTGTATGCTTTTCCTCCTAGTGAAAAGATGAAATTCTTTGATGAATTTTCCCCCCCCCCCTTTTTTTTTTTTTTAAATAATACTGTTGGAGTCCATGCAAAGTGAGCTTTTCTGCAGTGCTGTCTCTGACATGCCATTTTTTTGAGGACTGCCCATGTTTTAGGTATTTGCTGCATAGCTTTTCTGTGTAATAACTCTTGTGCTAGTCTGCAGACCTCAGCTGAAACACCCACCTAACAAAGTCCCCTCTGAGAAGAAGCAGTGCTGCTTCAGATTCACTGAGGCAGTGCAGGCAGAGCCACTTGACCTGTGCATAGGGCAAGGCTTTAAAAGGCAAAGCACAATGTATGGGCCATAAAGTGCACAGTAGGAGTGTCTAGGGTTCCTTCCAAAGAGGAGCTGTGCAGACATGGCAGGCTCCTTCTTCACGCTCCACTCCTGCCAGCCTGTGCAAGCATTGCGGGTGGTTATCGCTCCAGACAAGCTGGCATCCCTTACAGCCTGGTGCGTGTGTTTATTAGGTGGCATCCATGGGGATAATCTCATTTTGGCTTTTAACCATAAGGTAAATGTTCGGTGACCTTTGGGCAATCTGTGCACGTATAACGCTGTGTGCTGTCAGCTACTTGATACTGGTGGTGATAGTGTTTCTGGCAGAGCCCCCAAGGTGGGAGCCCTCATTGTTTCGGGGCCGCTGTGTTTGCTGACAGACAGGAGTATCTTCGCCTGCTGCCAGCACAGGGAGGCACCTGCTGATCGGAAACTTCTTTTATCACAATGTTTAATTTGCTGTCTCACAGCTTTCGGAAAGAGAAGCCTTTCATCTCTCAAATTTGGAAAGAGTTGATATGATTATATTAAGCAGATGATGCCTATCTGCAACTGAAAGGGGGTTTGTTTGCTTTGGTTTGGTGGGGGGGTTTTTTTAAGATGGCTGTCACAGTAAAGTGCAGTGCAAGCGGCTCAGCTGCAGACATGAGATGAGTCAGATCTGGATAATTGCACTCCTGTGGAGAGTCCCCGGGCTGTCCTGAAGGTTCCCTCTTCAGAGCTGTCTGATCTTGCTCCTTGCTTCTGTCTAGACCAGAGAGAGTCTGCATAACTCAGGTGTAGCTGTCCTGTGTAGTAATGTAGAGTGGACTGGTTTGGGTTGTTTTTTTTTGGTTTTTAGGCAAAGCTGCTATTTGCCCTGATGGAGCTCACTCGGGCTTGAAAGTAGCATGAACACTGTGGAACAAAGAGCACCTAGGATGTTCCTGCCGCAGTGTTCAACCAAGGTCTATGCTGATTGTGATTGCCAGCAGATGTCTGCTCTGCATTAAACTTTAGCCCCTGCACTGATCTGACATAGATTTTTATTATGTTTTATAGGAGGGTGGCATGCCTATGCCATTTTGGAAACATTGTGGTCCTCTTAGACTTGTAGCTACTTGTTATTTCATAAAATACATGCCCTAAAACTAATGCCAGAACACTGAACACTCCTTGAAGAATGTTTTAGGGGCGGACACGTAATTTGAGCTGATAACCATGGATGGTTGTGATGATTAAAATATCCCTGAAGGTTACGATCTGTCTTATTGATTATAGTGCGCAGCATTTCTGGGTGACAATGCCAGTTCGAATGGCATTTGGACACAAATGATTCTTCTCTTAATGTTTTATAATCAGAGCTGTTTTGAAAAGTGGTGGTTATGTGAGTTGTTGGGTTTTGGCTTTGTTTTTCTTTGATAGGAGTGCTTGTTTTCTATGTGCTTTGCATCGCGTCTGGAATTCAAACTTGAGTAGGAAAAGAATAAAAGTCAAATTTTTTTTTCAAGCAAACAATGAAAAACTGCTGAATTTTGAGTGTGGTGCATTTTCTTAGGTTTTTGAGGTCCTTTTAACCTGAAACACTAACTTCTCTTATCTATTTCCCTTCTCTGATCCAGGAAGGGAGTACTTCACCCTCAAGCACAAGCACATATATCCAAAATCCCCTGGGTCTTAAAGGTTTTTTGTCCATTCCATTTTCTCTTCACTGTTGCCTGAGGAAATGAAGTGATTTGGCTGGCTCAACCATTCCTTGTTTTTAGTATTTCCACAGCTGCTGGCCAACTACTTCAGGTTTTTAAGGTTAATTTGACTTCACTTTTCAAGACAACTGGCAGGGATGTGGGAAGGGTGTGGGATGTGGCAAACAAGTCTGCCAGCTTTCTTAAAGCTGCAATAACAAAACCCAGTATAATCTTGAAGGTCATATTGCAGCCTTTCCTCTGGTGTGGTTCAGGAAGGTTTTGAGGGCCTAAGGGAGTGAAATGTCTCACGGAGATTTGTATTAATTCATGAGAAGAACACTGTTTTGAAGAAATCCATTTTATTTTAATGTTGCTTGCATTTATGAGTTTGGTTAATATGGTATTATCATATGAATAATGTATATATGTAGTACACTGTTTATGACCACCTGTGCACATGGGTCTGTAAATAATGAAGGGAGAGAAGCTCTCAGACATGCATCAGGAGAATGCTGTTCATTAAGAAATCATTTGGGACAAGTATCTTAATGCTTCCAAGTAGCCAAGGCAGTTGCACAGACACAATGAGATATATAATGAAAATTAAGCGGTTTAGTATTAATTAAACTGGAAGTAACAGTTCCATATGGTAGAAAAGAATGGTTTTGGTACTCTTTGCCCATGGAGAAGCCATTCTCATTTAATTGTTGCATGCCACATTCAGAAATGAAGTCAGAACAGAGATCACGTTAAAAGTTTAAGATGCCCATCTGGATAAGCTGAGAAATGAGCTTGAACCCAGAGGTTCACAGACTATGATAAAAAAGGAGGCAAAATTGTCATTAGACCACTGCAGGAAAATTCCTTAAGGTTCCAGATCTGAGGTGCTTCCAACATAACCAGGTACAGCCATAACACCCACCAGATTAAGCAGTGACAAAGTAAAATTATGTGTGTTACCACAGAATGTTGTTCCATCCTACCCAGTGACTCTTGATGTGTGCGTAGCACTTTGGAGGACTGCTTGCGGAAGAAGATAAAAGTTGGATGCACAGCAGGAGGGGATCTGGCCAAAGCTCTGAACTGAGTTGTATTTGTTGCCTTATGCAGAATGGTAAATATTAGTAGCAGCTGAATGTGGTACAAGTAATTCTCTATCTTTGATTTAATACAATAAGAAATTGAATAGAGGGGATTCATCCGTTCAAGGGGCAGAACTTATTGCTGTAATTACTCAGCTTGGCCTTCTCTATTAAGACTCAGACATTTAGTTTTTCTTATAAGTTAGTTAACATATTTTTTGGAGAGAAATGCAGTCATTGAGACTCCATATGATGGTGAGTACTACCTGGCAACCTGTTCTGGGGTTTAATTACCCATCCTACTAGAAAAATCATTCTTAAGTCATGGTAATTTATTTATTCTAGATAATAAAGCCATTGGGGCTGTCTGTACTTTTAGTAAGTGTTTTTACAGTGCCTAGCACAAAAGGATCTCTGACTCTTCATGGGAGCCTTGGTGCCACCAGAATGCACAAATAGCTTGTTAACTGGGAAAAAGCAGACTGTGTTTCTCTTCACTTGGATAATCTTAGAGAATATAAGATTAAGGAGTTATGTTCCTTGGTGCAGTGATTTCTTTTTCTTCCCTTATATTCCCTTCCCCTTATCTTATAGCCTATATGGTGATTTTCAGTAAAGGATTGAGCATTGTTTTTTCACTTCTGCTGTTTTCAGGGGCTGGCACTAAAAATGTTCCCCTTTTTCAATTTGTCAACTGCATTGACAAATTACCCTTTGGCAAGGAATATAGCATGGTAATTTTGGAGTATAACTCTTCTATCAGTCTGGCTTCCTTTATTTCTGCCAAGGGGATTGCTGGGAAACTTGGAGATATGGCTACGTATTTTTGTAAATATGCTAACAGGAATGTTGATCCTTGCATAAAAAAGGTGCTTTATAATAAATTCCATGCTCAAGCTAATGAACAGTTAAAGTCTGAAAGAAGTATGCAGCATAACTGCATGTTTGTCTGTTTTGGGGCTGCTGAAATATCATCTCATATAAATTGGGACTAAAAAGGTGTTAGGCTTTTTGAATCAGCTGCCAGTGGTTTCAACAGGCTCTTGGAAAGCCAAGGATTGGTCAGATGGAGGAATGTCTTGGCCAAAACTCTCTTTTCTCTGGCTAAGCACACTCCTTTGGCAGTGTTGTATTGTATTCTTATAAAAGCTGCTGTGGAAGCTTGAGGCCAATGTAAGATTTCGTCATGAGTATTGGATCCTCCTGGGACCAGTTAAAGTCGGTGGAGAGCTCCTTTCTGCTCTGGAATGTAATGGTCAATGTGGGCCATTTCTAGGACATTTAGTTTGTTTTATGAACCTGCTTCTCTAGATTCCCCTTTTGTTTATCCAATAAGTATAAATGACTTCTTGAAATGGTTCCCAATTCTTGACAAGGTAAGTGGTTTTGTCTGTCATGCATTATAGCAAAGGACTGATGGCTCCAAACAATAGACATGTTGTTCCCATCTCAAGATGTCAAGTGCAAGTGTCTTTCAGCTGTGATTACTGGCATGCTGTCTTTGGTTCCATCTGAGATCTCTTAATCTTTCCTACAGCTGGGAGGACAGCTCACAACAAAGCATTACCTAGCAACAAAAATGCCTCAGGTTGGTTCAGGGAAAGCAACAGAGGAGTTGTTATTAATCATGCTGAGATGATGCATTGTGGTTTAAAAAATTGGAAAGGAAAGACTAGATTAAATATTGACATTTAGTATATTCCAACTGTGTTAGCTTTCACTTTGGCTGACATGAAAATGTATATTGAGTGAAAATGGGAAATAAAAACCCTTGTCTATGTTCTCCTGGATATCCCAAAGCGATCTGTTATTTGGGGATTTTGCAGATGTAACCTTCCAAATCTGAGAGGCTGAAGATACTTCAAATCTGGTCATAAGGGCTACTGGAATTTGAGTCTAAAGTATACAGGGTAGACTGCTTCAGTGGAAACCATTTTGTTTTAAATGGAAACTTTACTGAGCTCACTGTGTTAGAAAATGGGTTTAATAAAACAGACAGTGAAACATAGTAGTGAAAGTCCTGAGACTTAGCAGCTACAATGTGCTGTATTTAGAGAGTAAATTTTGGTGCATTTCTATCAGATGAGAAAGCCTGACTTTGTTTTAGCTGTATCTCCTCAACAGCAGTGACTTCACAAGGCTAAGTTAGACCTTAGTATAACAGATCTCTTTGATCCTTGTGTCATAGGCCTGGCTCCACTAAACATTCTAGAGAAGGGATGGTATTGTGAGCTGCTACTGAAAAAATAAATACAAAATATAGTCTATAACTGTATGGGAAAGAAATGTGGTTCAAAATGAGGGAGGTACTGTTGTATGGGGAGGTATTTTGATGTTAAACTGTTCTGGAACAGTTGGGAAACTTTCCACTTGGTGCTTTCTCTTAGAGGTGGTAATTTGGAACCGATCCGCACACTGTGGCGTGGGTAGTGTGAGCAAACAGTGTCACGAGTGGGCACGGGTGGGTGGTTGAAATCATAATTCACATTTTTTCTTCATATGATCTTCCCCGAGCTGAAATGGTGCCAAATCAGTTGGTCTGGATTTGCTGAAGCCATTATTTTCCCGGTGGTAACTTTTCACTGTGGCCATCATTTGCTACCTGCGTTACCTGCAGGCAGTGAGCAAGAAGGAGCACGTAGATCTGTGGAAGGACAAGATGAATTGGAGAAAGGGCTAAAATAATCTAGTATTAATTTCTATCACACCTTCTAAGTTAATTGATTAACACAAGCATAATTAATTCAAGGTATAGCTGTCAACAGCCCCTTGAAAAATTAGAGCTCCATGTTGACAAAAAAAATGCTGGGTTTTTTTACTGCTTTCAGAAAACAAGTAATCTTGTATTCATCAGCCTAAGAAACAACTTTAGGCTTGCTACTCCCAGTGAATTAACTTGTTCACCTTCTGGCAAGAGCCTGGTTTTACAGACTTTATGTGCAAACTAGAAGACTTTAAGCAGAACAAAAAGAAAAATTACTCCCTGGAGTGTTACGAATGCTGGGGGACGATAGAGGCTGGTGTAAAGTTTTGAAGTGATGCATATGATGTTCTTGTCAGAGTTTTTTCTAAGCTGTTGCTGTATCCTTGTAAGTAGTTGAAAAATGTCTTTCCTCTGGTAATAGCCATAGTTTGTAGGTAATGGCTTGTCAGAAACACTGTTGGTTCATAAAGATTAGCTATGTGAAAATGTCTGCTATACTTTTTCTTGCTTGTCTGCTACCCAGAGGGTACAACAGAGGAACACAAAAGAAGGACCGGGAGTATATGGTGAGGAAGCAATACAGGCATTTTCTTTAAGAAGTAATAAATGGTATTTCTGAAAGTCTCGGATGTCTGCGTGGTAGTGCCATGCAAAGAAACCTCAAAATCAGAATCTTGCTCCTGATTAAGGGGCATCTCAGAGAAACCACCTCACTTGTTTGTCATCAAGGATATGTGGCGATAGATCAAGCAGTAGGATTTTTAAGAAAGGTAAAAAGCCAGTTTGCTTGCCTTCACAAAGGCATTAAACAAAATGTATGGCTTTGTGTGAAGGGAATAATTAGGGGATATCTTGTGTTTTGTATTTGAAATTGCAACAAAATTAGTTAACAAATTAAGAAATAACTTGAATTTTGGACTATATGTGCTAACATCAGTGGGAATTGAATGATGTCTTGATGCTCTGAAAGACAAGTCAATCTCAATACAAGTTTTCTTATGGATCTCCAGACTTTTATTGTAGTCTGACCTGTTGGTGCAAAATTACTATTGAAGATGGAGTGCAAAGCTAAGCCGTGCAGGAGTGTGAACCACAGAGCAGGTGAGGTGTAAGCCTGCTGAGAAACACAGTTTAGAGCTAATCCAATCTTGTCACAAATTTCTGCCACACTTGGTAAATAATTTTTTTAGGGAAGTATTTCAGTATTTCAATTTTTAAGTTGTCAAAACATTTCAGAATTTTTTAAAGTTTTAAATGTTACGTATTTTTACAAGATAACATATATTGGAAAAGATTTAAATACTAAATTAAAGAGCTTTTTTTTTGTCATTTTTTATTCACTTAATCACTATTCTCAACTGCCTGATTTCTGTTTGAGTTCAAGAGAGACAAATATTTCTTGTATTCCTATGGTTATGATGCACAATTAGAACATGGCAAAAAAGAGATATTTCAATTTTTTTCTCTGGGGAAAGATCCATGCACCTGGTTTTCAGGATTTAGATTCAGGAAAGCCATGTTAGAGACTCTTTTATTTCCTCCCCTTTTACGTTCTTCCTGCATTGCTACTGTAACAGGTTGGGGGAGGAAGGAGGTTTGGCAGCCAGCAGGAATAAAAGTACTTGTCACCACTTGAGGGGACTTGGGAGAATTTCTTCAGCAGATTTGAGGGAACAGTGTAAAGTTCACATCAGCCTAGAGGTATGTGAGATTGCTGAGTGACTTTGGTGGTAGATGCCCTTAGTACACCCTGTTGTCAAAATTGTCGAATCTTTTTTTTTTTTTTTTT
>VXBA01003853.1:207029-252713 GCA_013399895.1 Serilophus lunatus
AAGAAACTAAATTCTCCTTGTGCCCTGTTGTATCCACCAGACCTCCTTTTTCAGTTATCAAAACCTTTGCTCAGTAGTGACAAAGTGGCCCAATCCCCTCTCCAGCATCGCTGTCAGTCCTCATGCAATGGCAAAGAAGAGAGACCTTTTTTCCCCCTACATCCTAAAGGCACTCTGATGTCTGCCATCTCATCTGATTGTCACAGCTGCCCCAGTGATCACAGAGACCTGACCACAGCTTTCCTGCTCTGGCTGCTTGCACCCATAAAGTGCCACATACTTTTTGTTGTGGAGAATTTGGCATGCCCACCAATCTGCGCTGTTCTCTTTCCTCTGCTTGGTAGGACACCCCAAGGGCAACATTTTGTCTCAAACTTGGCCTGTTCCAGTGCAGAGTGTTAACTCTCCTCAGAGCTGGTTTCTGGCTAGGACAGTTAATTTTTCCATCTCTTTCTCCTTGCTTTTTTCCAAATGATACAAAGCTCTTATAATTTTATTAAGAAATAAAATCTGAAACACTCACAGAAACATGTTCTTGTTGACACACATGAAGATTTATTGAGCCTGGGCATACTTGGGAGGGCTGAGTGTTGTAAAAGGAATCTTGTCCAAATTGTATCTTCTTTTTTTACTTTTTGTTGGACTTTAGGGTAGGAACTGAAAATGGCTAAATGTCTACTAAGAACCTCTTGAGGGAGCTTTCATACAGAAGGAGAGAATGAGGGACTCAAGGGCATAAAATTGAGGTATCATCAACCTGTCAGGGTACTGGCACTAAAAAGCAGCTGTCCTTGATTACTGTCTATCAGTGACATCATGACTTAAAATTGGACTTGCTGAAAATAATTCCAGTATTTTAAAGTGAAATTGTTCCTTATAAAAAATGCTACCTTGGGAGATCTAGAGATGAAACCTGTTTTGTTGCATTTTTGGCAGCAAATAGAAGCAGGCGAGGACGTGTGTTAGCACTTCGGTATACTCTGCAATCTGGTAATGTCCAATACTTGGATGCCATTACAGTTTTGCAGCAGGCATATCCAGCCTTTCTCTAAACAGACGCATTTTTCTGCTACAAAATATTGAAAATTTATTTTAATGTGTCACCTGTCAAATCCATGCTGGTCTTTTTTTGCCAGGGCATGGCCTTAGTTGAATATGCAATATTAGAATGTATTCCTATCAGAAAAAGCAGTGTGCAGGCACATCTATTACCTTTGTCTTGTCAGCCTAAGTAGCCGAGGCTTGCTGGGCAAAGAATCTTTGTCCCAGTTTTTATCTGTGCTTTTTTTTTATAGGTAGAGGAGACGTTTTTCCTTCCAAGTTGGATTTCTGTGCATGCCCATCCCTAATGCCGAAAATGGGCTTCTTTCTTCATGCTCTGGCTTGTAGTCAGCTTGGGAATAGTCACCACATTCTTGCCAAACAGAGTCACGTTCCTTTCCAGTTCTGACAAAGGTCTCTGGTTCATTCTCTGTCTCAGGTTTGTCAAATATCACTGGCATCTGGCACATGTGAGAGGAAGGAAGGCACACCTCACTTTGGTTGGATGATATTTACATAAGTTTCCTCAATTTCAGTTCTCCTTGTTGTTTGCCATAAAAAGCTTTCTGGAAGAAACTATGACACCTTCTGCCTCTCCTCTTCATGCAGATTTTACTTTTTCTTTACATAAAATGTTCCTTTCGTGTTTTTCAATCACTGGTAGTGTTGAACCAGAAACAAATTTGTAAAGCAGTTGTGATGCCTGAACAGTTTCTTCAGCAGAAGCTGTGAAGAACTTGTGGAAATAAGTGTATGTAATAAAAGTGGGTAGGTCTGTATTTTATCTGCCCTGGATTGGCTGAACCCCACGGAAGCTAGTATATTACTTTCATGTGGTAGACCATGTATTTTAAATAATAAATCTGGTGGAAACAAACGGAACAGTGTGGTTTGAAAAGATGGTGTGTGCTAAAGCATGAACAAATGAAGAGCTGGAGTGCAGTGTTCAGTGTGAGGATGATGATCACAAGTGGTAACAGATTTTAAAATCATTTGCTCATCCATCTGTATACAGGTATCAAAAGTAAAAGAATGAACTCAAAAGTATCCTCACCTTCTTTGATGCTGTATGACTTAAAATACATGCTGACATTCGAGAGATGAAAGGTGAGACAAGGGAAAAAAGTAGTTTTAGTGCAAGAGATTTGCTACAAGTTTTCAAAGATTTTGATCTGTTTTAATACTAAGAGGATTGTTTTAAACACATTAAACTTCTGAACAGAAGAAAAATTACTTGTTCCAGACTGGAACAAGTTTACATGCAACTGTCTTGGAGTGTGGTAGCTTCAAAAGTCTGATCGTACCCATTATGCTGAGAAACGTGCTTTGAAGAAGTTGAATGGATAGTATTTAGGTGGTTAGAATCTGCTCTCCTGCAGACTCCTCATGAAAAAGGAGGAAAATATCAATTTGTATATTTATATTTTAGGCTTCTACAATTGAACAGAGGCAACATTAAGACTTTGAATATTAATATATTTTCCAAAACAAAATTTTTTGCCCTTGCCTCTATTTCTGAGCAAATATGAGCCAGCAATAAACACTGTTGTATCTTTGGGATATGGTTTTCAAATGGATTGTAGAGCTGTGGTGGTTTAATTTACTTTTTACCGCTCAGGGGGCAGGTTCAGTGAAAGTGACGGAAAACTGAATAGAATTTTTCAGCAGGTGAACAATTTATTCTAGGGGAATTAAATTGGAGGAAGGAGTAACTTAAAGGAGACTCCAGAATTACATTGAGGGACTCTCAAGGCGCAAGGAAAAAAAACACACAAAAAGGGAAAAAAACCAAACAACAAAAAGGAAGGGAACTGCTCTTTTCAGCTAGATGACTAGTTGAAAGGAACAGGGAGGGACGGTAGAAAAGGGTGTTTCTTTCTTTTCTCTCTCTCCGAAGGACTTTGGGCTTTCTAAACTCTCTGAAAAACACAGAGGTGAAAACGATTCTCTCTTTCTCTTTTCTGAAGGATACTTGTTAGCAAGCTGGAAATGGCTCTCGGGTTGAGAGAAATGGGTGGAATCCCGCCGTGGAGCCTGCGGGCGCTGGACGCCGGGGCTCTGATCTTTCTCCTTGCTGTGGCAGCCGAAAAAGAGAGAGGGGCGAGGCCGTGCCTTGACTTTTAAGCTTTCTCTGTCTTGCATGAATATCATTGTTTTCTTTTTGGCCAAGCTGGCTTCTCATTCCTCTAGCCAGTCGGGTCTCGCCTCAGTTCCGGTGTTTTCTCGTCAAAGAACTCACAAGTTCAGTCGTTAGGCGCTATCTTTGTTTTCATGGCGGCAGCACTTCAGAGATGCCACAGTGCCAACACGGTGCCAGGGCCAGCCTTCTACCACTGTCCAGAAGCAGCAGTGGTGCTGAAATTCCTGGCCAGGCTGGCCCGGGGCGAGGTGCTGCTGTCCGCGCTCCGGGGTGGAAGTGAAGAGCCACCGCCCCAGAGGGACGCTGAGTCTTCTCCGCGGCTGTGCCCATAGGCTGCTGCTCGCTCCGGGAAGCCACTGTGCCTGCGCGGGAAGAGATGGTCCCAGGCTGCACACTTCGCAGAGAAAAGCCCCCGTGCTCTCGAGAGTGGCAGAGGCGGTGGGGGGGGCCTAAAAACCGATGCCAAGAGCCTGGAAAGCGCAGAGCCGCCACCTGGCCCCAGCCCCGACCTCGGAGGCACTGAGACTAGTGCAGGTCCCGCTCCGTCCCAGCCCCCACGAGTACAGAGAGAGCAAGTCCCTGTGCTCCTAGAGAGCCCAGAGCGATGAGCCGCCACCCGGCCCCAGCTCCAGTCTCGTCCCCGCTCCAAGACAGCAGCTAAAGCAAGAGCCTCCCACCCCCCCGGTCCTGGCCAGAAGCAACCCCCCTTCCCGAAACGGCTTTTGAAGAAAATTGAATTTTAAATCAAGTAAGTAGATTGCTCTCTTACACCCCCCTGCAAAAGCCTTGTTTTTCAGACGGCTACAAGAGCTCAAAAGCAAATGATCCAGAAACTGAAAAAATATATATTTGGCAAAGTGTGGGGGAATTTCTTTTTTTTTAATGCACATATAGCTGGTTTTGATCTAACCGATAGTGAAAGAAGAGAGTGACTATGGCCAGGAATGAGTCATTCAGGGGAACTCTTGGTTTGCAACCCTCTTCTCAGACCATAAGTTGATGTCCTCCTTTGTCATGAGACCTTTGCTCTGCAACTCTTTGCCTATTTCGGAGCCACCATGTAATGAAAAATTCATTCATGTTGTTCCTACAGAATTGTTCCTCTTTTCTCTTGCAACTGTTTGAAGGCTTACATGCTCCTGAGTTACTTTAAACATTTTTGGAGTTTTATTGCTCTGGCTATGTTTGTGAAGCTCTGAGATGTACAGACTGACCCATGCTTCTTCTTTATATTTTCACTTTGATCTTTCTGCTTGGGAAGAGAGCAACGATGGTGAAAAATACCCTCTACTTATTTACTGGGCAGTGCTTTGTGAAAAGTTTTGTTTGATGGATGTTTTCTTCATTTTTGACAGTTTGAGAGAAGATCTGAATGTATTAATACGCAGGTAAAGCAGTGCCTGTATAAGAAGCGCTTGTAGATGACCATGGTATTGCAGTACTGAATGGAAGATGGGCTTTATGTTACAATAAGGAGGGAAAAAAATGTGTGCTGTGAGTGGAAAAGGGGATCTAATACTACATAAATGGACTAGAGAAGATAATTGAGCAGACAAATGCCTGATCCTTCATAAAGAAGATAAAAGGACAAAGTGGAGGCAGCAATGAGTGTGGGGAGGAGTGTGAGGGGGGAGAAGTGCTGCAGCGTGATGGCAGCCTCACCTGAAGCCCCATGCCCTCTCCATCTTCAGCATTAGGTAAACTCATGCATATTCATAGTGATAGAAATAATAACAATAATGAAAATTGGTAGCAAAATCAAATTAATGTGGTCTCCTGCAGCAGAAATATTTACCCAATGTGTCCTGCCAGTTACAGAGATTGGCATTAAACCTAGACATTACCTCATCTTCCTGGGCAGACAGCCTATTTCTATGCTAAGCAAGTCTGCAGGAGTGAACAACTGAATACCTGCCTGATTAGCTGTGCAGCAGCAGATCCTGGTTAGAAGCGATTTCCCTGAGTGCTTTCTCTCCCTTTTCCTCGCACGCTTGCTCTCTGCGAGGTCTGTCACCATGTGTTATCAAACTATGTTTTTCATCTTGAAGGGCACATTGCGGGGAAGAGTGGCCAGACAGGTGGGCTAGTAGAAATGCGGAACCAAATCAGAAAGGTCAAGAAGAACAGAAGGAAAAAAGTGTGTATATATGTGTGTATATCTCCTTCCCTGTCTCTGCGTGTGTCGGTGCCAGCTAGGTGAAACTGGATTAATGAGGAAGGGAGAGATAAGTGCTAAGAGGATTGTGCTATAAAAGGAGATTTTGGGGTTTTGAGAACAGATGAGGGTTTCTTTATGAAAACTTTAATTGGCTACCTTAGATCATTTCTTTAGCTTTGTTCCTGGGTGGCAAATCATAAGTTTCCTGCTGGGTGTAAAATCATAGCATAATTATGATAGTTGGCCTGTGTAGAGTGTCTTCTATCACAGACTCTCAGCATGCTGTATATTCCTTAAAAAAATTAAGCCACATAATGTATTTCAGACAAGTAGTCTGGCAAGTAGTAATAAAAATAGTAATAGGAGAAAAACAAAGTGGAGGAAAAAAAATCCTCCAGCAAAAACAACAGTTGCTTTTGTTACAACACCTTTAAAAGAGCATCATATTCTTGCATCCACCTGCTTGTCTACCGCTACTCTTTTTTCCATAGCAAGTTTCGAGGAGTCTAGGATAGACTATCACTGTTACTGATTTGATGAAGTCCTCCCAGTAATGACTTTGTGAATTCAAGAGCTGCAGATGTCCATAGGTCACCCCTCTAATTTGGTGTTGGCATGACAGTATTTTGCCATGTATACATTATTTCAATTTCAAACCTGAAGCTGGACACCCCACAGTCTTTGTGCTTCTTCTTCATTTGGCTCTGTTGTTTATGTTACTGAGAAGACATGGAGAAAAGTCCCAGTGAAATGAAGCTTCGTATGTTTCTGGTTTGATGTTCATAAATCTGAAGTTACTCCACACAGGAGTAGTATCTCTTATCTGTTCTCATCAGTGTATTTCTAAATTTCAGTCTGCTCAGCTATTGAAAATGGTGACAAACTACCTCATGAAGAAAAGGTCTGAACTGATTGGCCTCTTCTACCACCTTCTGTCCTGCCAAAACATGTGTGGCTTCTACAGGACCTGCGCTTCTGGGTGGCCAAGCTCTGGAAGTAACTCTTCTCACACTTACTGTCTTAACTCTGAGAAAGTGTTGCCAAAGCATGCATCACTCTCCTGGAAATGGAAGGGGACTGAAGACATACAGTCCAGCACCAGTAGACCTACATAATGGCTGAGTTATTTTCCAGGAGAGGAGCCTTGTATTGGTAAACAGCAGCAAGTTGCTGTCTCCTGAGTGTTTTAAAGGAGGAATCAAAACCAAAACCCGTATCTTTTAATGGCAGTGATAAAGACACTATAAAAACACAGAAGTGGACACTGTTTCTTCACTCTCTAATTATTGATAGAGCTGAATCTCTTAATCTGTAAGGCTATCATTTTGGTTAAGTGGCAGTTAACAGTTCTGTCAGAAATGTTAAAGGAAGCTCACAGAGGAATAAGAAGCCAGTTGCTCAACCTTGCTTATGAGGATTTTGTCACTATTTTCACTAAATTTCTTGAAACAATAGCACCTTCTTATAGTGAGGTTTAAGAGACAGTAGCATAAAAGGGTTTGTTTTTTTTTTGCCATCAGCAAAAAGGAGAGCGTTGTCCTGACATTCCTCAAGGGAACAGTAGGAGCTTATGGCCCTCTGGAGCAGAGAAGAAAAAAGATGTTTGCTTGATCTCAGTAAACTATGTGAAAGTTCTGCATTTCATCAAAATATCTGAGGGAGGTCTCTGACCTCCATGGGGTTTTTTTTTACCCTCAGCAATATAAAAGATAATAAAATTCTATATCATCCCCGTATTTCCAATAGTTCATAGTCAAACAAAGGGCACTCTCCTGTTGCTAGTGATTTGGCCTAGTTTGCTGTAGGCAGAAGACCTTGAACATGTTTCAGACAGGTTATTTAAGTGGTAAAAGAATTGCAAAGTCAGATTGTCCTCTTTATGAAAGTACAAGTAGACTGCAAAGATACTTCTGGATGTTAATTTGTACCTAAATTATAAAAATCATTCTGCTTCTTGATTTAAGAATTAAATCTTTCATAGTGTTGGGGCCAGCTAGTTTGTTGGAAGATTTAGCAGCTTAAGTTATCGGAGTATACAAGCCCTAGCTTGTTGGATAGGAAAAGCACTAGTACTCAAAACATGAGTTTGAAGGCGTCGTCTCCATAACCCTTGTGCCTGAAGGCAGGAATGACTAACAGAAGATGAAAAAAGTAGCTTATTTCTGAAATAAAGTGGTGTTTTCCATTCTGTCATCTGCAGATGAGAAGAATGGACATTGAATTATGACACTGCTCTCTAAATCTTTCTTAAGGGAAAACACAAGTGGAACATAATCTTCATTTTTTTTCAGAATATTTCCTCACTTAAGGCAAAAGAAAGTACATCATTGCTTAAGACGTGACAGAAAATATGTTGTTTCAGTAGTCATGTACAGTGCCAGCACAACCTGTGCTGTTTTTTGGCCAGTGATCGTCCAAGAGTGAACAAATTTTCTTTCAGTGTGTTCCCAATTAAATTTTCCTCTTCAGTTCCAGGGCTCAGACAAAATTTGCAAGCCACTGGTTACAACACTCCTGTTTGGCAAGCACTTTTGCTTCTACTCAAGAAAGAGATGTATCTGGAAGTTGTCCCGTGGCTTATCTTTTGACCTGACAATTTACATCTCCATCTAAATTGGAGATGTAGCAGGTTGCCAACAGGATGGCATGGTGGATTCCAGAACACTTTATCTTATCACCAATCTCTGCCTGCGTCAATATGACAAAGCAGGGCTGCCACTATATACCTGGTGGCAAATTAAGTTACTTCCTCTTTAATATATATCCTTCATGGCTTTCAACTCCAAGACCTATTGAATGAGTAGTGTGATCTTTGCATAAAGCAGGTACATCCTTTCACACGATGATTATAAACTAATGAGCCTCCACTTCCACACTGAACTGTGATCTCTACATTTTCTTGACTTAACTGTTTTATTTTACCATTTTCCTACAAATTCTATGATCTTATTCTGTAATGATAGATGCCATTAAAACATAACAGCTATCCTGTTTTACTTACATAAACAGGTAAAATACAGTCAATTGATCAATAAATAAGGAACAAATAAATAAAGCAAAGAACTTGGGAGTTTCTTTAATGGTGGTATCATTAGCAGTAGCAGTTGTCAAATGGATATGCAGTGTAATTTCAATTCTTTAGCTCACTGTTGTTGCCTACCTATCAGCAGTTCAGGTCATACACTATTTTGAATATTAATAATCTGATTTTGCCAGTTCCTTATTGTTTTAGTAGTAAAATTGCCACTCCAAATAAACACAGTCTCTTGGCCTATTACATTAGAACTTAAAACTAAAGTGTTTCCTGTATGCCTTTTGTAAGAGAAGAAGCTGTTTACATATTGTTGAATGGCAGGAATTTAAATATTGTCATGTGTTTTGCAGACAGAAGTAGAATAGGCAGAGCTCAGATAGGAGAAGAGACTGTTGAGTCTTTGTTTACCATGCTCTATCAGTGGTATCCAGATCTCTAGGGAGGCTGCACAGGAAGAGACAGGATCCTCAACATCCTAAAATTTGAGCTGATTCACAGCTGCTGAGGTTCTGGTGTTTGTGGTGGGAGGATGCAGCACTGCCCATGGTGCACTCTGTGCTCAGCAGTGTTGTCTATGGTCCAGCACAGACAGGGAGCAAGTGTCAGAAAATTCTTCCAGCTGCAGGGAGAGATACTCAATTGCTCTTCTGGGGGACAGGGATACTGAGCACAAGCTCCACTGAGCCAGAAGCACTGGCCAACTTGCATTCTCCACAAAGTTCAAACTACTTTTTTAACACAGTGTGGTGTTTATCAAATACTGCTAAGCTCTAGATATTTTTTCTGCTAATGTTTCAGACACTTAAAAGTATCATTATGTACTAAAACCACTGCAAAACATTTCTTCCCTGTTTAAAATTCCCAAAGAATTCAGGCTTCAGTGATTGCCTGTGAACACTCTGTGTGTGTGTGTATGTGTGTATGCACATTTATGCATGTGCCTGTAGACATTAGTTTATCTGTTTCCTTCCCTACTTCTCACCCTTCGCAACAATTTTGGGCACAGGAATTCCTCAAAATAGGAACAGGAGTTAGAGATGGTTTCTTGAATCGTTTCTTCAAAAGTTAGAAGCAGGTGAAAGAGAGATCTTGCTAGTGAGCCCATTGAATGAGAAGCTGCAGGAAGAGCCCTGTGCCTAGTCAGCACCAGTCTGTGTGAGAAGGGCATGCTATGGGTGCTTCTGCTACTGGAAAAACTTCTTTTTACTGCTTGCACCTTACTGAACCAGAAAGTTCTGGGAAATCAGATGTCATTAGTTCTGCTGTTCACAGACCCATGTGTGATTTGAACATTTCTCTTGAAGACCATGTAGCATGAATGAATACTGCCATGTTGGTATCTTCAGAGTTGCATGCTCTCTTGATACCGAGGGAGTTTAAGTAATAGCCATGTGCAGGCAAACCTACATTTCAGCAGAGCTCTTCAGCAAGGCAGTGTTGCAGCTGCCTGCAAAAGCTCAAAGGATACTTCCTCTTTCATACCTATTTATTCTTGTATTTGTAAATCAGCCAGGAATGGAACTTGCCAAGCTGAAGCAGTTGTTATGGGCCATGTTGTGGCTGCCTTTCCTCCAGGAGCTAGACTTGGGCAACAGATTTCTACAACATAAGCCAAAAAGCCTTCAAGGTGACAATTGATTTCAGTTATTACCAATTAAAAATGGATTTGAATTGGCAATTTAGCAGTAAAAGACTATTCTGGACACTTTAGGTTTGGGGACAGGAGGAGGGGGGAATGATGTGAGAGTCCAAGGGTCCTTTTTTCTTATTAAGAGATTTCAGGTGTGATTCTGGTGAACTGATTTTCAATTCACAAGCTCTGGTTTAGATTTTTTGTTCATATTTCTGTATCTTGTAAAAAACAAAGATTGGATTTTTAAGGAACTCAAATACTGAGGACAATGGGTTAAAGTTCTATTAGTGGGGTTTTTTCTTAAGCTTTAAAAATTGGCTAGAAAGGAGGGCTAGATAAATTATATTATGGTAGTGAATACAGAGTTTTATTTGTTTTGCAATATGCTGTGTGCTTAGATACACTAAAAAGGAAATAAAAAGTATGTACTAAATGCTTTAGCTTTTACTCATCATTAAGGTGATGGCATTGTTAGCACATGTAAGAATTTCTGGAGCTTTAGGGCCTGTTTTTCTCTTTCATTGCCATATTAGAGAATTCTGAAAGCTCAGTTTAGTTACTGAAACGTGTATTACCCTTTGTCCTAATGAAAGGTGGCGCTATTTTTCAAAAGCAGTGGTAAGAATGTGGTATAAAAAAAAATAAGGTTTCAGCCTTAAGGAATTTTCTTCTGCTAAAGGGCTGCCCAAAATGTTGATTTTATTTTTCTTATAGACTTGTTTCAAGTCTGTTGATTGATGGCATTATTTAGGCTGTATTTTCTGATCTGGCAAGATGCCAAGTAATGTATCTTGAGAGAAGCTTAGAAGTAGTAAAAACTGAATCAAAAGGTGAACGTTGAGTGGGAGATTAAGGAGAAAACAACACTTTTCATAAACTCTTCGGATCTATGGAAAATTAATAAGTAATAATTTGCAAAACCTTAAAAGTGTTCCTAGATCTCACTCTACTCACAGTGTGTATTTGTCTCCATATACACATAGCTGTGTGTGGAATGCCCTCTATCACTATCCTCGCTCAAATGAAACGCTGTTTGCTTATAAGAAGATTTAATGAATTCCCCAAAGAACAGAGTCATACAGTTTAGCATCAGTGGAAGATGAAGCTGCTTCCTGCAGTAATTTTTTTTCTGGATTCTACAGTGTTTGAGACTAGGTAAGAGAGCTGGTGTGACATGAGGAATCTAGTAAAAAGCACAAGGAAGAGATCGAGATATGTGCATTTTGATGGTCATACATACCTGAGACTTTGTGTATCCATGTGAATAAGTCACTTCTAGCCTTCTGAGGTTTTTTGTATCTCAGGCCAAGAGCTTTTATGCGCTGTTTAATCCACTGCTCTTTGCATGAGTAGCAGAAGATATACAGACAAATGATAATGTGTTGAATGTGGCTGTTTAACAAGTTTAATTGAAACATCTTATCTTGAAGCTCTTAATATATTTCACAAATAGCAATTTAACTAGCACGATAACACTGTTAATGTGGGGGTTGACATCATCTCATCCCCATTTTTTAAATGGCAGATGGAGTGAGACATAAAGAGGTTGTGAGTGTTTTCCTGTGTTCTGCAGGTAATCATCATTAATGGTGAACTCCAGAGCTTTTAACTCTAAAACTATTAGAGAATTACTATTAGACCCTTGGTAATGCATGCACTTACTTGATTCAGCTGTGAACGCTGTTATGTGTTCATACATGTTATGTAATGCTGAAATCCAGTTACATAAAGCTTCAGTGCTTGAATAGGGGAAGACTGCATAGAGGGAAAGGTGAAATGTCACATCATATTGGTGCGCTACTTTCCAACCTGACTTTTTACTTGGCACATCTACTTAACTAAAGGGCTGCATCTTAAATTTACTCTCAGAATGTCTGTGCTCCACTTTATACAAAGACAGTGGTTGTGGTCATACATATCAAATTAAAAATATGTGGCTGCATATGCAGTTGGATTTGCATTGCCTGCATTTCAGTAATTTCAGGTTTGAATACCAGATCTTAAGACTCCTCTGATGCTGTTTGGTAAAATTAAAAAAGGCATCAGGCTTGGGGAGAAAAATACCCAAAGACAAATATTTTGCTTCTGAAAACAGAAACTGATGTCATTACTGTAAAGGCAAAGTATTGGGACTGTAGCCCAAGTTTATGTACGTGATGTTTTAAATGTGTGGCTGTTCAGAGCACCTCATGTCTCGCAAATGCTTTTCGTCAGTTTGTTAAATGTATTTTGGGCTCTGAAAGTCTCAGGCATAGGGGGAGAGTCATAAAGAGGAGTGATTGTAACAGGTATTAACATTTGCAACTTTTTTTTGCTCAAAGCTGAACAAAAAGACCTTACAAATCACTGAGTGCTGGAGTGTTAGAGAGAAAAAAAAACTATGCTAGCAAAAGTGTAATAAAATTTGATGACTAAAGCAGTAAAATGGGGAATTATCTTTATTGCCGAAGTTCCAGGGGAGGACTGAAGTTGTGTAGCAGACTTTTACATCCTATGTCTTTCCTTTTTTATTTGCTTATCAAAGCAATATTACAAAAAAATTATGTCACCTAGGCATGTAGAAGTCTGCAGTCACTCATGGAATCTAGGTGATGCATCATTTTGCTCACTATGATGTAATCTGTCATAATTACATGCATTTTAGCAGTCCAGGAGGGTTAGATGGTGAAGATGACTTCAGGTACTTTTTTGTTGACTAACTGGAAGCATTTCCGTTCTCAGAAGGAAAGGGAACAGAATGCCTCAGAAAGGAATTTTGTTGCCAGATTTTGTAGTTCTAACAGCTTTTGAGTCATAGGAAGATATGGGACTTTAGAGGTTCATATTATCATAAGGTTCATGCTACCACATGCTGCCACAGGTGTGGCATGTACACTGGAGATTAGTAAAGTGGGAGAGAGAAGGTAAGATGTGAGTCTATAAACAGCAGATATGACTAAACGTTTCTTCTTCATGCATGAAATTTTTATTCACATGAAAAACCATGCCTGGCTGTTCCCGATCGGTTTTTCAAGTATTTATTTATTTATTTGTTTGATGAGAAGATAATGGTAAAAAGAAATTGTTAAAATGAAATTTTGAAATCACTGGATGCTGCTGTTGATATACATCAATTTTATGTATGTGGCTCAGACTTGTATTGTGTCTGACAATATCAATACTGATATCCATCCATTCAGGTTTAAATTATCCAACTTTTTCACACACAAAAAAAAGAACCTTCATTACCAAGTAGAACCAAGTATCTGTAACACTCTTCTGTCTGGATATGCGAATATACAGTCCTGGTCTTGGTAGCTCGTCATTTCCAGTTGGGTTTCAGGGACCCTTCTGGAAGTCCCAGGCATGATCACAGAATCACAGAATTAGGCTCATCAGTGCTAGTAAGGACATCACCCTATGGCACATCTGCTGGGGATGGGGTGCTTAGTATCTGAGGGAGTCAGATTTGATGCTTAGGTCCCCTCCTGGCATTCAGACATTGGCAGACACAAGCACTGGAGACAGCGCAAGGCAAAAGCAAACCCAGAGTCAATACATCATGCAGCAATGTATAGTCCGTAATGATGAGTGCGTGAGACACTGAGGGAGAGACTAGTACAGATACCAGGCTTTGAGCAAGCTCCACAGTAAGTGCAGGATTTTGTGTTGGGTGGGATTTCCTTCTTCCTTTGGATCTATTCCAGCTTGTTAATTCCTCCTGCAGAGTCAGTAAGTTGAATCTGGTTCCTAATAAGCATCAGGAGCAGCCCAAGTTGCAGATCTTCCAAAGGAGCCAGCAGCTGAAAACCACTCCTAGGATACCACTACCCTGTAGGGGTAGTGCCAGTGCCTTGCTGGTCTTCTGTGAGAACAGACATTTCCTGTAAGGAGTGATGATGAGGCAGCTTGGGATGGTTGGTGATTGGTATCTAATGTCATGGACAGTATCTCAGTGCCAGAAGTGTGTTTCATCCCAGTTGAGGAGGTTAAGCTTCTTCAGAAGGAACATATGCAGGTACCAGCTCTCAGACTGGCAATGGCAGCTTAATGGGAACATGCTTGGTTCCTGTGCATTTGAAATTCCTGCTAAATTACAGGCATTTGCAAATCTACATCAATAAGCAGTATGATACGGATGAGTTGTTTAGAAAAGTATTTGTGGAGTTTCTTTGGAGTTGTTCTTAATACTTGACACCTTAAAAATGCAAGTTCCTCTTCATGAATCAAGGGCTGAAATTCTTCATTATAATGTTAGAAACAAATTTGAAAAAAAGAGAAATGGAGCAAATCACATCAGGAACACTTCAGTAATTATTAGTTAGGTCCTTTCAGGCATAAATTAGCTGTAGAAACTGAGAAGCAGTTCAGCACTGAGTTCCCTTTCAGGGCACTTTTTGACAAGTGGAAATGAAATATCAAGCAATCTTCTGAGCTTAATCAAACTTGCCATGTAACTTACTGTACTGCAGCTTTGTTTAGATGGTGCCTGTTAGTAAGCAAATGAAACATTGTTAAACTTGTTTGCAAAATGTTTCTTGGAGTGTTGATTTTCTCTTTTTGGTTTATTTTGCTGTCTAAGAAGTAATTGAAGTGCAGCTCTACCCGGTTATCCTGCATGATAAACTTTGTTTTTTAAAAAACCTCATGGCTTTCCTGTATCATACAGACCATTTCTGTTAAAAGTCAGTACTCTAAGATAGTATGAGACAGTGGCAATTGCAATGTCTTATGCACTTCTAATTCTGAGGTGTTGGCTTTGGTAAGGGAAAGCTCTGTATGGAGAATGAATGCAAATAATTGGCACAATTTGTTTTCTATCATCTAAAAGAGTAGATACCGACGTATTCATCACTTCACCACCTCTTAATTATATATGGTATTCAGCCTCAGCTTTAAACAAAGGAAGGAGGGGAATAACATCAAACAGTTTTTTGACCACTTTAGTGATTTCCTTCTTTACATGCCCTCTTTCTATGAATTTCTGTGAATTTTATATGAATGAAGTACCTTTACCAGCTTCCACCCTCTGTAAAAGTTTCTTGAGGTTGTTAGGTTTTTGTAAGGACTTTTAGAGGGGAAAGACGTGGGATAAATGGCATCCTTACAGAACAGAATTATATATATCTTATATATATAATATAATATATTTCAATATATATTTAATGTATTTTACATATTATATCATTATATGTATAATATTTGTTTCTATTCTCTCAGCATTTCCACAGCCTTTAAACATACAGATTTCATGTCAAACTTGGTCTCTAAATTTCTGTGCTTTCTAAAGATGCTTCTATTTACAATGCTTTAGAATCCTTTTCTCTTTTTTTTTTCCTCCTCCTAAACTGTAGCTATGTTCTCAACCCTAATTCTAAGTCACATGTCTTCCTTTTTTTTGCAGAAGGGTACTATTAAAAATGCATCTGATGTATATATTATGAAAGCTAAACAGTAGGGAGAGGAAGAGGGGCAAAGTGCGTGTGTATATGTCATTAAAATAATTTACAAAATGCTCTGCTCTGAAAGTCTAACCATTATTCAAACGTAGGTTGCGTAGTTGTCTTTTGAAAGATCTTATCATGTATATTTTCTACTGTACAAATAGAAACTCCCAAAAGAAGTGTAAAGTAACTTCTTGTGTGTATATAAATCAGTTTTTCTCCATTTAAATAAACTGCTGTTGTTAGAAGTGCCCACTACACTGTATTAGATCACTGAGTAGCTAAGCATTGCTTATTCTGTATTTGAGAGAAAAAAAGAAAAAGTTTTATTAAAACTGAGTTTAGGTTCCTTAGCAGGTAAAAATATTCCTGGTAGTATATGAAGACCTACTGAGGAGGAAAGGAGCACAGGTCTATGTTACCAGCCAGAGCTGAATTTTGTCTGATGCGACGCATGCTTATATCCTAATGTGTCTGTCTTTTTTGTAAGAGTATTACTGTCTGGTTTTGGAAGTAGAAAAAGGACGGAAGATAAAAAAGCTTGCAGTTTCATGTTCTTAATCCTGCTTTTAATATATTCTCAGGCAGCTACTTGCTTTGTATTGAATTTAAATGGCTTGGATTTCTGTTTCTTTATTAATCTCAGTATGTTTCATCCATTTTTTCTGCTGTTGCAGTGCTGTTCTCTAAGTACTTAAATTGCACTGCAATGTAGTTGCAGCACCACCAAATCTAGTTATTTCTGTTAATATAATTTTTATCTATGTAATGCATATTTTTTCTATTAGTTCATCTTTCCTGTCCTCACAGCTACCTATATTGGGCTCTGCTCAGTTACATCTTGGAGATTTTCTCGCAAGGCAGCTACTTTTAATGCCCTTCTCACCATATCCTAAGATACGGGTGTTTTCAGGCAGCATGGTGGAGACAGGGAAAAGCTGTAGCTTAAGTTCTTCAGCTCTCTTTAGCTGAGTATGTTTTGAGGGGTTTTAATTTTTGCTGCATGTTAAGCAGACTTGAGGCTTGTCTGCATTTGAGGCTAGACAAATATGTAGGGAGCTGTAAATGTTTTTCTGACCCTTCTTTCTGCTGAACGAAGCAGAATTCTATACCAAAGAGAACTTGACCCATTATTTTGAATATAATGGTGTTAATTGTACCTCATCATCCATTACCTAATCAGGTCATGCTTTATTTTGTTCAGTTCAAATTGTCATACAGATTTGGTTAACCCAGGAATGCAGAGCAGTGACATTATATACTTGGTTAATTTGAATATCTTAAGATTCAGCACACCGACCTTTAAAATATCAATAACAGAATGTTGGAGTGACTGCAGCATTCTTTCAGCATCATATAATTTTTACAGACTTGATTGCTCATATTATTGCCCTTTTTTCTTGTATAGTTGTTCTCATTTGTTCCCAGGAGAAATTTCAAGTTGAAATAGTAGAGTGAGCAATATTTTTGAGTGCTTCAAATGGTAGAGAAATAGAACCATTTCACACAAAGTTGCGGTGGTTTTGTTTGTGGGTGTTTTTTTTGTTTGATTGTTTTATTTCTGCAAAAGAAAAGCATACTTGCAGTTAAGTAACAGCATATATTCTTCAGGAGTTTTGAGAAGTTCCTTCAGTCAAAAGCTCTTTTGGTAACCAGCAACCCTTCCATGACATGGAAAAGATCCCCCACTTCCTCTGTCAAACAACACATGATTTTACATTTGCATTTATTTGATTGCATTTAATATGGTATTAAAGCCTTTTCCTGTATTTCAGCATAGCACTTAAATACTGACTGGGTTATAAAATTAGATGGTCATTCCTGCAGTGATTAGTCCACTTGAATTCTTGCAGTATGTCTGTTATCCTTTTTATCTCATTGCCTGTCTGAGAGTCTCTGCCCATCAAAGAACTGATATTTTAACAAGATGAATTGCAAAAATTTGTTTTTCTCTATTTGCTGAAATGCTGCCTATTACACTGTACCTACCAGGTCTTGGTGGGCTGCACAGAACTGAGGTGGTAACCCCTCACCACCTGGCCTCTTGCCAGTCTTGAAGAACTTGATAGCGTTGCTTGTTTTCGTTGTGTAAAAGGCTTTGTGCTTCATTGGTAATAGCTGCTATGTTAGGACCATTCTGGCAGATCTGCTGGCAGATTAATTATCATAGGATGTGTATGATTTTGGGGGCAAAAAACCCCTGTAAAGTGCTAACTGTATGAAGAATTTCAGCAAATAATTTCTCATTGGCAAGTGAAATACTTTTGTTGGCCTAATGTGATTTGTGCTGAGCAAATGATAATTTTTTTTGCTTACTCCTCACACTACCTCTATTTAGTATAAATTGGAACTTTTTGGTAAAAGGATAGATTAATACTTAGTCCTTGCAGAGTGCTTTGGCGGTGTACTTGGCTTCTGTCTTTTTTAACATTGAATGCTATCTGGATGTCTCAAGTATTTCTCAAGCTCCAACTCAAGTTGGGACTTAAACCTGACATTTACCAACTTACAAGTACTAATGTCTTCTGGTTTTGGTTTCCAGGCAGTGTGTCTGCAGCTCATTCAGTACTGCACTTAGAATAACGTGTTCAAGTTGATACTTAGTATGGGTCTGAATAAAGATTAAGGAAAGTAGAAGTTAAATCAAAATAACCTTTTATTTACAATAAGTAGCCCCCTTTTAAGGGGAGCAAATTTACTGCTCCTATTAAGCTTTTGGATTCTCTGTTTTGTCTATATATTTGTTTTGCTGCCTTTCATTATAATTGATTGGGTAGCTGAGTTTTCCTTTAGAAAACAATGGAATTCTTTCACATTAAGCCAAAAGCAATGGAAGGCTGCAGAAAGTCATGAGTCTCAGAACACAACCTTGTTTTGGTTTTGGATTAGGGTATGTGGAATTACAGGAAGAGTCTGAGAAGAGTCTTAGAGAAATTAGGATCTTTTCAAAACATCTTCTGTTTCTATTCACCTTCTCATCTAACTAAAATTCACTTCCATGTTTCAACTACTGTTGTATACTTTTCTCTTGCCCTGACAAATACGGTCTTGCTCATATCCATGGCAAATGCTTCTGCAAAGATTGTTGTCCCAGCTTGTCACTGAAGTTGGAGATGAATGTTGGCATCACTGGTTGATCAGAGACAGGAGTTGATATTTCAGTGAGAAATGAGATATGATAGGTAAGAAATGAAAGCAAAGGCAAGCAATTTATGTGCTAGAGATTTTGTTATGGAGGAAGGGGAGTTGGTGGAAGGATTAGAAGAAAAGTGACATAAGCAAATTTTCCTTAGCTTTGTCCTTTTGGCACCAATGTTCTTTCCTGAGAGCCTCTGTAAACATCCTCTAGGCACTCACAGCATCCTTCTCAGAAGTCTCTCTTGCTGTTGGGTCTGCAGAAACTTGGAAATTATGGGGTTAGGGTATTGTTCAGATTTACATCATTGGATGGTTTTCTTGCACTCTTGCTCTTATTTAGGGTTCATCTTGTGCCGTCTTTGAGACTACAGGGCTCTCACAGCTGGAGAAAGGAGCCTTTGCTAGCAGCCCTCTCTGCAACAAGGCTTATTCATCAGATTTTGCATACTGGCAAAACTGGCATACTTAACCCTTATCTAACAAGCATCCTCTCTAGCCTTTTGCCCAGGGATCCAGCTTTAAAATTACCCGAATGGCCTCCTACATAAATCTTACCCCCAGTCCAGCATTCTCTGCCAACCCTGTGCTTGGCAGTTTGTTGGTCTGGACCTCCCTTTTCTGATCAGTCTCTGCGGCCTTTTCCTTAGCCATAACCCCTGCAGTAGAGCCATCTGTCTAGCTCGATGATACTTTTTTACTTGTAAATCCCTCTTCATCCCTGGTGAGTCATGTAAATCATTTAGCGCACTGCTTGTGTACAGCTCTTTCATAAGCGTATAAAGAAAGACAAAAGATGGAGATTACAGTACACAGCAGAGTCAACAGAGGCAAGAGGAGAGGGTATGCAATGGGGCAGGGTGAAGAGGTTATGGAAAAGGAACACTGGAGTCCTGCACTCAACTACCTGTGTGGCAGATTAAGAGGAACAAGGAATAATAGAGCCTTCTGCCCCTGCAGGGCTACCTCTGACTTGAAAGGATTTTTTAGCTCACAGGCCTCTCTGTATAGGAATAGCTGAACGCTTTTGCAGATTGTTTCAGCAATGTGATCACTTGTCATGAGCACTGAGCTACGTATGGCCTGGTGCCCATTGGGCTGACTGCTTGCAGAGGGACGTGAGTGTTAGTGCACTGACCTCCTCAGCTCTGGTACCTTAGGTACATAAAGCAGTTAGCACAGCTCCGGGCTGGCCTCTGTGCCTGACCAGAGCCACTCTCTCCTTCAGTTTGCACAGTAGTGTCCCAGAGGGCTAGCACTGAACAGAAGCTGATAAGCCCTGATAGCCCAGCATGATCTGTGTGGTGTGCTCTACCTTTTCCCACTATGAGTTTAGTGGGACCCTCCTTATTGGGTGCCAGGGCCACAGGATGTCACGCTGAGAGCTCATCCTGTTGCTGGAGAGGTGACAAGCACTTGTCAAACTTTCACTGAATGTGGCTGGGATTGGTCCTGCATTGGTCTTACAAAGATGAACATTCTTTCTGGAACATCCTTGGCCCAATCAAACAGCTGTATGAGAATCAAAATCCCCCCTAACTGTCCATAACCGAACCATTACAATTTTAGAGGAATGTTTAAGAGGTGGGGAGAGGAGGAGGAAAGTGTCCCATTTTGAGCTTCAGCTTGATTTCTTATCACGATTGGCTTAAGCCCAGAAGTCACTTAATATTCTTGCTGAATTTTTAACTGTTGCAACTCTGGACAGCCTTTTGATCTGTACAGATGTCATCATATGCTTTGTGAAATTCTTTCCCTCAGCAGCCTTCAACAGCCAATTCTACTGTCACCTGCATATTGCAGGGAAGAGTGTTTCCTTTTGTGAAAGTAGTCAACAGTGTTTCTCAAGGCCTGGTAAGCCTTGTTTTACTTTAGATTCAGCTTAGATTTGATCAAGTTCTGTGTCAGGCTATGTAGAGATTGCAGAGTCCTAGAATGGCACAGCTCTGTGCACCTAGAATAAAGACACATGCTTTATGGTATTTTTCATGCCTAAAATAGCGAACAAATACTAATCCTCACAACATATGGAAAGGCATCTGTTTTGAATTTATGAAGCTGAGGAAGGGAGGGGGGAATTAGCAGAATCTGGAAGAAAGTTCCACCTTTCAGCTAGAGTTGTTGGTCTGTTAAACGATGTGGCCACATTTCAAATCAGAGGACTCTTTAAAACCATGTGAAACACCTGACCCAAGCTATTTCACAGAGGATTGTTTCTAATTATTAGTGAACTATTGAATATCTTAGATGAACAAAATTACATGAGTGGAAGTAAATTTGATTCAGAGAATTAAATGAAGAAAAAGTCCCTTACCCTGACTGCAGAAGTTTCACCTTAGATGTTATGGACATCCTGTTGTTTCGCATTAATCAGCACAGGAGAAAGCACAATCTTTAGCTTTGTTAAGAGGAGAAAAGCATTGGTGTAGATGTTCCTCCTAACTTCCATGAATCTGTGGCAACTATGACGCACTCAGTTATTTTTGGCTTAAAATGTTGTAAACAGTAAGACCTGAAACATTTTTTTTGACAGCATAACATGGAACGGAATAAAATCTTTTGCATCAGAGAAATCCTCGTATGGTATGAGTGGATGTTAACCTAAACTATATATGACATAAGGTCTCTTCTTACTGGATGATTGAATCATGGTCTAGAATATGCTAAAATTCCTTTGATACTTTAGTGACAAAACCTGAATCTTATATCAACTACAGTTTCAATTATGCTGAAGAATTAAATTGATACTGTTAATTCATAAGTTATGGCATGCTTAGTTTTGTCTGTGTAGCTTAGGCTAAAAGGAGTTGCAGATATGTTGTGGGAGCTAAAGCTATGTGCTGAGTTAGGACATGATCTGTGTGTGGTAACCATGGCTGGGTCCTGTGGGAAGGCTAGGAAGAGAATAGCCCTTAAATATTCCTTTGGCTAGAACCTAATTTTCATAGATGGGATGTATTTTATTGAGCATTTTGGAGAGTTTTGCACTTGAGATACCATTTTCCTTTTTTGATACGTCTTGAATATTGAGAAAGCTTTTATGTTTTGCTTCCTGGCTGAAGGTAACTTTAGATGATGCTGTGAATAGAGTGTGTGCCAATCCCTAATGAAACTTCCAAGTGCGATTTATGTCAGGCACAATGCTTTGACCTTTCTGGTTTGTTTTTGTAGGAGATGTGCAACACTAGAGTCTAATCTTCCTCTTTCTAAAGTCAGAGCTTGTTTGGTGAGGTTTTCAAAATATTCCAATCTGATAAATCTATCTGGCAAGAATTATGAACCTGTTACTATGCCTTAAATTAACTTAAGACATCCCATCATCTTGATAATGATGCTTACACAATATAATGCTGGCCATTAATTTGATTTCATATCTAGCTACATACAGTCTTTGAAAAGTTTTTTGCAACACATGCATTTGTGTACCTTTATCTGTAGTACTGAGATACTTACATGAAAATTGTTTACAGCCTTATCAGTTCTTGGTAGGGCATGACATGTCTGTAAGTACCATGTGTGACAGCACTTTGTTCTGTCTTACCTGTACCTTATCTTCACTATTGTGTAGCACAGGAGAGAGCTGGGATTCTTCAGGAAATATTCAAGAGGGTAGCACATTCATCTGAGGGCTATTGTGTGTGTAGAATTGTTGGTAATTGTCAGCTTCAAATAGTACATACAGTCTTTCAATGAAGAAATAATAATCACCAACAGACCACAAATTCTGTAAAAGAGGGAGTAGTGTTTATTTGGCTTGTTACAAATAAGTTTTACATAAAGGCCCTGAGTGAAAAGTATTTTGATGCATGCATAGTGTTACCCCTCTTTTGCTGTTAAATATTTACATTTATATGCAAGGCTTCACCCCGGTAGTATATGTATCAGCAGACACATATAAATATATTCCATGCAGTCATTTATCAGTCTGTACAGTGTTACTACTTGAGTGTACACTATGCAAGTAATGTGTCAGCCTGACTTTGGAGTTTGAGACTGTCACCATTCCACTCCTCCCAAATGGTTATGGGGTCCAGTAGACTAACAATTTATCCAGTGTCGCCACAGTGTAAAGTTTTCTGTGCCTGACCAGTGACTGACTCGATCAGTTGTTAGTGAAGCAAGAATATCTCTCAAAAGCCTTGCTAAGCTGTACTCGAACAGCAGAGGCATCTTTGCACCTGGGGCAAACCAACTGTCAGTTCTGCAGAAACTGCAGCAAACCACTGCATCCTTCCCAGCAGCCCTGACCAGCCCAGCTCTTGGGTTAATGACCTGTGACAAGGATTGCCCGAAGTAAAAACATCCACCAAAGCTCCAAGAAATGGTTAGCAACACCACTACAAGGCAGTAGTTGCATCATACAGGTTTTGTAGGGGCACAAGTCCTTCTTAGCTGAGCAGCTCTACTTTGCTCACCACAAGACAGGTGGATGAAATGTCAGATAAGCTTCCACTGCTCCTTCCTCCTCTCTTCTCCCTGCCAAAGCTGGGTTCTGCTGTTGTATGTGGGGCTGACGTGTCCATGGCCGCATTTTAAGGACAACATTCATGTTTCCCTCTAACTATTTAAATGTACAATTGCTTTGATGAGAATGACCAGGCTTGCTAGCCTTCTGCTTTGTGGTCATTGTCTAGAGGTGTGTTGGGCCAGGGAAACTGGCTTTTGGAAAGCTTAATGCAGTTTTAATGGCAGCTGTGCTCCATCCCCTGAAGCTTTTTTCCTGTTCATTTGTTTCTGGTGTCTATGGAACAGATTGTAAACTGAATGAACAAAAACAGTGCAGAGTTTAGCAGGTCTGGCAGGAGTCCTGGGTATATTAAAAACAAATGGGAAATAAGACATTGACCAAAATCTAGAAAAGAATGGATGACAAATCTCCTATGGTAGGCTTACCAACTTCAAATTATTTCCATGCAGCAAATTGAGAGGGAATAGACCTAACAGGCATTGAGAATCGCCAGGAATTCTTTGTATGATTGTAGCTATTTTTAATTTCCATTTTAGAAAAAAGTGTTCTTTTTATTCTTAACAGTATTTTGCATGGTAGCAGCTTTACAGAGAGAAGGATGACTATGAAAAGGATATACCTATCTCTGTCTAATAAACAGACAACCTTCCTGCAGGAAAAGCACCTTTCCTGTTCTTCTGTGGTGACTTGCCAAATGGGCTGAATGGGAAGAACATGCCTGCTCTGTTCTTTGCTCCTGTCTTTGGTGTGACTCTCACCAGCAGGCTCAGTTGCTCTTCGCCGGAGCTGCTCCGGTGTTTGTGGCAATGATACCCTTACAAAACGCTGTTGACTGAAATCAGACCAGCATTCTCCCTGTAAAACCAAAACTTTCAAGTAAGAAGGAAATCTCATTGCTTTAATCTCTTTGTGTCTTCCTCTCTGCCTTCTCTTTTAAATTAAAGTGCACGTCTCGATCTTCTGCCTTACTTGGAAATGGAAATCTGAAGGAGTGGTGGGGGGGAGTGGAGAAATAATGATGAAGGAAGAGATAAATGTAGCAAAGGTGGAAGTGATAGTTTATTCATGGCTTTACATCTCTGTTATCTTGATCTGGCCTACTTGAAGACTGTTTTTTTTCCCATCCAGGCTCCTTTGATGAGTGTTGATAGTTCTCTCCCACTGCTGTGGCCGCAGCCTGATCCTCTCGCCCCACTTCCCTCACAGTCAACATCCACAGGATGTACATTATAATTTGTGTGGATGGAAGTAGAAGCAGCAAAAAATAACCTTCTCTGGCATACTAGTCAAACCATCCATCTGTTTTCCACCAGCTCCCACATCTCCTGTTTCTGAAGTTGCTGCACCTATTTTGCAGCTGACTGCCAGGCTCCAGCTATCGCGGTGGAATCAACAACACAGAAATTCTCTTCTACTTTTTATTATTTTTCCTTCTGGGAATAGCTGCATAGACCCAATGTAGTTCTAGAGTTCTGCTGATTTTGATTACTACCCTTTGATTTAGAGAAGTATGAGTTTTATTTTCTTTTGTTTTGTTGAGAGACTTTCAAAGGCAAGGCAATGCGGAGATAGCTTTCCGTTCTTCCTGCCAATTTTCTCATGCTGTTGAGGAATTCATTTAGGCTTAGTTTTGAGGCAGGGTTTACTGGGGCTCTTTTACTTCTCCGATATAGCTTACACCAAATATTGAAGTCATGAGCCAGTCTGTCAAAATCATGATTAGCTTAAAGATCATGAGCATTTAATAAAAAGGTTATTTTCTTGCAGCTTTGCAGCCTACTCAGGCTTTTCAGGCTTTTCTGTGTAAGCTCTTCTGGAGGCCTTCTTTAATGGCAGCTGATACCAAAGTAAACAGTTGTTTTCAAAAGTTATGTCTTTAAATAGAGCATCATGAGACCTACAATAAAATTTCAAGGGTTGGCAATGCCGAGTCTCTTATTCCAGAAGCTTTACAGTATTTTAAGTGCTTTTGTGAGACATTTAGAGTCGCACTCCCCCCCCTCCACTTAGTTGTCTCATTTGAAGCAGTTCACACAGTTTGCAACATGGCTCTGTCAAGGTTCACAGAGACTCCAGCTTCTTTCCTATGGGACCCAGACGTTCTGTCCCCTGAAATGTGCCAGACGGACAAGAGGTTACTTTGAGAAATAGTTTGCACTTTTCCCAGACTCTGCTGCTCAGCTTCTCAAATATGTAGCTGAGGTAATGTCACCGTAGATAGTAATTTGTGCATCTTTTCCAAAAGCTGAATGCCTAAGCTAATAAAATCAAGACACTGTCACAAATTCATTTTTTTTCCCTGTGTTTCCTTATGTCACTGCTTTAGGAGCATTAGTTTGGGCTGTTTCACAGTGTAGAACTGAATTCTTCGACTAAAGCAGAAGCAAAGGGCTTCCTCACCAGTGTACAAAGAATTTGCTTCAAAGTTTTCTGATAGTAGCAAAGCACATTACTTTTGGTTTTTTTTTCAGCTGAACAAAGTTGTGTTTCCACTCACTTGCATCGAAAATAGTGTTAGTTACTATGCAAATGCCATTTCAAACTATGCTGCTCTGGTTTCCCCCTTATCCTTTCTTTTCAGGGATCTTTCCTCAGTTGCAGTGTAGCAATAATGATTGTAAGATCCATTACTCTTTACATAGTGTTTTCTGACTATGTTAAATTTTTACAATTGAACAGAGTATTCGGCTGTAGTTCATTACCATGTGCTTTTGGAGGCTTGGGTTGGAATCAAGTTGAACCTACTGAAAGCTCTTAGGAAAACTAAGGGAAAGTTGCAGTGTGGTGCCTATCAGAAGGCTTTTTGCTAGATGCAGGTGAGACTGGAGATGAATCAGGTTATTCCCAGTTTGTTGGATCTCCTACATAGCCCACCAGAGCCTCACAAATGAAGCCACCACTTACCCCAAATCATGTGTCTTGTTCTTGCTTGGTGGAGTTTCCACTTTGAGCAGGTACTTACAGGTGTCAGCAGAGGTAAGCAGAGATGCTTCTGTAGCCTGACAGCTATGCTCAGGGAGTCCCAAGGTCACGTGTATTCTTCAAAGGCAACAGAGGCAGTTTTCCATACTCAGGTAAGTGCTATTTTGGAAGGGGTTCTGGTTAGCTTTCTCTGATCAAACTTTGCTTCTCTCACTCCCTTCCCCTCCAGTGATTTAACTTCTCCCTAAAGGAGAAACATTTTCAAATTCTTATTTCTGAATTTGATAGTGTTTACACCTTTTACTGCAATTAGACATAGGAACAGAAACTCTCTAGAGACTAGAGCCCTGTGCAATAGCAGAAACTGAAACAAAGCAAGGTAGAGCGAAAAACATGTCATAAAATGGCTGGTCAATCTATGATCTGTACAGCTGCACAGAATTTTTCAGTCTTTGCCTCAACGTGTTGAAAAAAAACAAACCAAAACACAAAAGCACAAGAGGAAGAATAGAAAAAGGGAGAGAAAGAGAGAAAGTGAAGTGACTTTCTCACAAACTGCCTGAACATTAGTGCCAGAATCTCCCTACCTGACCCAGCCACCGACTTTAACCCTGCCCTAAGTCCTGTGCCATACCCAAGAGTTGCAATCTTAAACTGAAAAGTGTATTTTTACATAGCCAAAACCACAATTTTCCCGGTGACACTAAACACTGCATACACAGATGTCTCCTTTGTTAGTCATTTCTTATCTTTGGTAGGATGGTCCTGGCTGAAGAACAGTGTTAATACCTTCCCAATGACTCCTGCTTACCCTAGCTGGAAGTGGAGTTGAAATGGCAGGCAGATGCACACCAGCTCTTCCCTGGCATATCCTGTTTTTTTTCAGAGATTTAATTTAAGATACTTGGGGTGAATGTGAGACATTCAGCACCAGCAGCAGGGAAGGCCTAGCTTTGGTTTAATTTAACCAGACACTGCGACAGACTGGTCTCAGGGGCAAGGAGGCAGTGGGGCTTGTATCACCAGCTCTCTCGGTTTGTATCAAATCTCTCCTCGAGATGTCTCCTTAAGGACTCTTCTCCCAAGCACTGGGTTAGGTTTTAGTGAAGCCTGTCACTTTTAGTAAAGATGGTGAAGACTGTAATTGGTTTCATTTTATACAAAATCAGTGTGACTTGGATGAATTGCAAATTTGGTGACACATCAGCCACTTTGATGCTATAAAGAACCATAATTTAATAATTCCATTTTTAATTCAAGTTTAATTATTTTTAAATATTTCAGGTTGATTTTTCTGTCTCTATTTGTATATTTTTTAAGTTCGAAGCTGCCTCAGCACGTTATGTATGCTACTGTAGTGGCATTTCTTAGCTAAGCTTAAGGGGAGTTTTAGAGCTTGCTGCCTCCTGAGAGTGTAACTCAGTAAGACAGTGGTTTCTTTGGTGAAGTCAGTGCAAAAGCCTTCTGGCTCTGCATCTGCCTGCCACCACTGAGGTTTTGGCAGTACGACTGTTGGCAAGGCCGAACTGCTGAGCCATCGTTGAAGATATTTGTATAGAAAAACAACTCTACAGGAAAAAAAATACTGGCTGTTGTTACGCTGGATCAATTCAACTATGTGTTTTATGGAGTTGTGGTGGTTAGCTGTGGTGTGAGTTCATGTGAGTGGGACCTTGAAGCCTCAGCTCAGTGCCTTACCCGCAATCTGTCAAACACCACATGCCTGCCATTCAGACGTCTGAGTTAGTTTAAGCACTAATGGTAGAAATGTGTTACAGAAATACCTGTAGCCAACCAAGACACAATTACAGACTTCTCTGACTTCCACTAGTTGTCATGTATTTCCAAAGTTAAAGTTTTCAAGTTAAAATATGTAAATGTTAAATTAATCAGACTGATTACTGCATTCATTTTCAGAAAAATGGTTAGCTGTTGGTATTTGTGGATTGCTGACTCATCTGGGAGATGCAATGCAGCAGGGAGTGTGGATACCTCTGTTGGAAAAAGAGGCATTCCATTTGTGTCCTTTGCAGCCTTTCTTCTCTTCAAATATACATGTAAGAAAAACACTTTCTGAAAAGTATTCAGTAGTGGTTGAAAGCAGAAGGTGTATTTATGCTGCAGGTTGTTAAATGTATTTACATCCTTTTTTTTGGAGCTCGATGGAAACTGTCCTGTGGTTATTTATTGGTCTGCTTCAACAGCTGCTGGTTGAAATTAAAGGAAATCTATTGCCATAATTTGCAAAAACACTACAGATTGCTTGTTCTGTGATGAGCAATGAGAGGCAATTTGAGTGAAGCCCAACACATACTGGTAGCTGTAGTATGTCATGAGAAAACAGTAGTTTGCAATAGTCAGATAATCAATATGAATGGATCTGCAATTTCTTAAGATACAAAAAATAGGGGTTTTTGAACTGATTTCTCAATTTCCTTTGGGTTTTCTCAGGCCTGGTGAAAGAGACTGAAGACTCTGGTTTCACATTTGAGTCAGTGGTGGTGACTTCAGCTGGAGGCTTTTAGCCACTCTTTCCTGTCTTGAGCTGTGCAAATACAGGTGTTTTCCACTATTGTGAACTGTTTCCGGGAACTTATCTGGCAGAAAAATAATTTGGAAAAAAGCGAAGAGCATTAAGAGCCAGTGCTGATCAGTCCACCTACCCAGCAGTTTAAGCAGGCACTTCCCCAGATTCCTGTTTTTCTGGCAGCTTGCAGTTCTCAGTCAATTCTTTCAGATTCATTTTCAAAAGAAAGCGATGAAGTTGGCAAAAAAAGATGTGTATGCAAGTCCCTCCTACCACAGGAAGTATGCAATATAGGAGGCCCTACGAAAATAGAAAGATCTGCTCCTGAACGACTGCTTCTGTTACCTTACCACAGCAGTGAACCTCTGGCACTTTGTGGCCGGAGAGGCCACATCTGAAAGGACAGTCCTTGCAGTTATTGATAGGTTGTCTCATCCAGGACCTTCCTACTCAATCTGCTGACTGTAGTGACAAGACCATGGCACACAACATTTCTGAAAAATGAAGAATGCTGAATAAATAAAAATACATAACAAGAAATGGGATGTATAGGTCATACAGGCAGCTAGCCAGATTATAGTGTATGTGAGAATGTGTGTGTAATTATGTTGTTTCAAAAGTAGAGCAGGGACTTTCCTTGCATCATGTTTAATTTTATTCTCCACATAAAAATATATTGTTGGAATTCATCTGGCATCTTCAGTGATATTTTAGTGTACCATTGCATGTAAGGATTAATTAACAGTCAGACAATGGAAATCTTTTTCTGCTATGTTTGGTACTGATCCTTGTCAGTGGGATACTGTGTTTGGTTCTAGTTCCCTTATTTACAAGAGACAAAAGTGAAGTTGAGAAAATGCTGAATTGTAAAAGATTTCAAATAGGTAACCACAAAAGAAAAGACTAAAATAAAAGGACAACAGAAGGGGCATAAGTCTTTGATATGCAAAATGTCAATATTTAAGTTTTAGTAGCCAATGATTTGCCATAAGTTCCAGAGAAAACAAAGAAATCAATTTAGTGTGCTACAGATGATTTAGTCTGAAAGTCTGTAAGACCTTTCCACTGCTGAGGTGATAAAACATTATGAGTGGCTACCTAGGGGTCACTCAATGCAGTGTCCTCACAAGAGGTAGAACATGACATTAGTCAATGTGCGTGTGCTTGTTCCTTCCTACCTTAGAGTAGGAGGGTCAGATAGTTAGTATCTGAATTCTTCAGCCCCATATTTCCATGTTTTTATGCAAAAATAAAAAACCCTCCAGCACCCTGTGGCTAAACCATAGGACTTTGTTAGATCACTGTCTGCTTTCTGTGTCTAATTTTATCTCTGTCTGCACTTGGTCTTGCTCTCTACCTCCGGCCACATGTTCTTGCTCACTTCCTTGTGACAGTCTCCTACAGCTGTGTGGTGACCTAGACTACAATGCTGACCTAACAGGAAAGCAACCCTGTAAGTGGGATTAGTTTAATGTAATTTATTCAATTTATGTAGCCATTCAGTAGATATAATGTAAACATTTATAGTGACGATGTCTTATACTTGCATACATTCCCCGTCAGGAATGTTGATTAATGGACAATGCAGGATACAGGATCAGGCCTTCTGAAATTTTCTCCAGGTCTAATAATGATTTCGGGAAGTTACTTAACAATTTTATCTTGTTTCTTCGTCTACAAACAAAATATAATTGTCTAACTTGCAAGAGCTGTTGTACAGCACTCTGAATTAAGTTTTAGGAGTGGATAGAAGTCTTAAAATATTGTATTTTTTTAAAAGGTCAAAACAGCGTTTTCTGATAATTGTAGTACAAAATTAACTTGTGCTGACACAATTTTTATCTCTATGTGCCACAATAATTTGTCTCCTGTGAATATAGATGGTAGAGTCAAGGTATCCACTCAAGGAAAGATTTCTTGGATGTATCATATTGAATGCAGCCTGTATTTTCTTATTTTTATTCTCACTGTATATGGAGAGGATTAATATTTTCTCAAATGTTTTTGCCTGCACTCTAGAGCAGTTTGTGGTCAAAATGCATTGAATACTATGGAAAGAGTGCAAAGATTTGAACATTTCAAAGATGCAAGCAGTCATCAGGAGACTGTGATCATGCTGTCTTTCTTCTGCCTGGAGAACTGGAGAGTTAGTAAACACACTGTGTCATCCCTCCTTAGGCTCTAACAACAACGTGAAAGTCCCAATTGGTGGTTTTGGCATGTTTTCCTGAAACCTTGTTGGTGTTGAACCTACTAAGGCAAAGGAGTAAACAGCTTTTCATCCTGCATAGCTGCAATGGGAACAAGAGTCTGGAATGCAAACATGAGTTCAGTTTGGTTTTAGGAAAAACACTCAGCAGTCCATGGGGAAAGGTTGTGCTTCTCCCTGGTGGTGATGGACTGTGTGCAGGTAGGATATGTCCTGTAAATAGGTCTGATAAGTGTAGGCTTCCTCCTGAATTGCTGGAGCATATAGTACAGTCACATAGGGGTTTGGGTACACAAAGAAGTCAGGCTGACCCTCGTATATTAACCCTCATGTCAAATGCAGCTGTAAATACCGAGCTGCTCTCAGTGTCTGCCTGTCCTCTGACTATACACTTGTATGATGCTTTATCTATGGTTTGGCAAGCACAGTGCAGACATTCTGGATTACAGTTTGAAGCTGACACTGCTGAAGACTTCACTGAAATCTTTCTGTCTGATTCTTCCTGAAGTTAATATCCAATTTGTGGTGTGTTGTCATTGCTGGTTTATAGTTACCAACTCTTACAGTCTTCCTCTGTAGTCATGCATTGATTTGCATTTTCTTCAAAACCTGCCTTCCAAGGCTACTGATTATAGAAATACTTAAGAATTTTGGTCTAACTGTAAAAAAGGTTAATTTCCAGCTCTCTCAGTTGCAAAGAAAAGCTTAAACACATGATCCCTGAAGGCTTTGAAACTAGATAAAATTAAAGAAAAAAGATGCAGGAATAATTTAAGCTCTTCTGATATAAGTGCTGCCACAATTTCAGAATAGTCTGAAGTGCTAACTCATTTTATTTTGATTGATTCCATATGATAGTAATTTGTTAAATATCTCTCCGTGTGTTTGGCTATGTTTTTATTTAGTGCCAATTTCAAGACTAAAACAAATGGCTTCAGGCTCTGGGCATTTTTTTCTATTGAGGACTGTATGTTCAATCACAGAGAATTGTATTAATAACAAAAAGTTTTTTCTTCATGATCTTACTTAAAATGCTTACAAGTATATTGGTAACATTTTTCTGAATTATTCAGATTTTCTGAATAATGTCTTTAAATGTAATTAATAGTCTGCTTACTCCTACTTCACATTCTCTCCTGAAAGTTGCTAACCAAAATGAGTTGTTAGTGTAATCTCCCAAGCATCACATCTGTGTTCTGTACCAAGAAAGTCTTTTATCATAACTGTTCTTGAAATACAGCTGAACCCCATCTAGATTTTCCTGTTAGTTGTTTGCATTTATGGTGAGCACTAGGAAATCCAGCAAGAACTCTACCAGACTGAAGGAAGAGAAGGCCAGCTCCCAGACAGACCCACAGTGTGTGGTTTTAAGGATTTCCTGTGGCACTTTGATAATAAAAGATCTGTTAAATTTGAACTAATGAGAAATAAATGTAGCTTCAGAAGTCTTCGACAAATCTAACAAATCTCAGTCAAAAACGTCTTAATTCTGCTGAACTGTAGTTCAGCGTCTTGACTGCTGCTCTTGAAGGTGCTCTTCTGATCAGGAGTTCCAATTTAACTATTTTTGCAAATTTTCTCTTTGGGAGAGAAATCAGGAAGTTTTATTACATGTAGTGAACCTACAAACATCAAGATGCAATGTGAATTCTAAATTAGTTTAACTTGGCAGCACCTTTTTCTTAGTTATTTTGTGACTCCATTAATATGCCATTATTAACTTGATGGTTTTTATGCAAGCCAACTTCCCTGTTTTAAAAAAAATGGAAAGGTTATTGCTCCTCTGTAGCTGTATTTCTTACTGGGCAAGTGCAAATGTGGTAATACAGTGATATGACTATCCTGCTTTTAATGTAAAGTCTCTAGACAATGCTTCACTACAGGGTGTAGACATGCTGTTAGAGGATCATGTTTCCATGAAACACCAGAAGCTTAAGTTAGTGCATTAAGTTAGCTAAAGCACATTTGCTTCCCCATCTTAATCTTGTTTTCATTGGATACAATCAAATACTTTATCATTCAGATAACAAAGTGTGTCATCAAGTAATTGTATTTGCAAATTTCAGAACATAATTATGTGAGCGTATGCAAAATTATGGGCAAGGAAAGGGTAACCCAGTTGAGACTGAAAATTTGACTTATTATATATACATGCTGTTTGAAACAAAGAGGAAGAGGCAATACTTTCCCTGGAAAGAGAGAAGTCAGTATGGGGTTTGCATTGCTCTTTAATGTGCTTTCCCAGTACAAAGGACTGGGAAAAGGGTTCTTTTATTATTTTAATCCTTTTTCAATTAAAGTTTTCTTTTTGGGAAGGTGGCAAAAATTACTTGAGAACAAATTGAGAAATAAGAGCTGTAATGGTATTAAGGCCTTTCTCCTGCTTAGAAATTAATGTCTAACAACTGAAGAGGCTAGAAAATGAACAAAAACCTCAAAAGCAAGAAAATAACTTCACTTGTCATTAGTACTCAAGTGAATCTACAGCATAGGACATTGTCAAACAGCTGTTTATGGGAATAGTGAGTTAGTTGCAGACCCTTGGCACTCACCCCCGGCACAGTAGGTAGGTAGACTTTTGGGGATGCTCTGGAGTGCATAAAACCACATTTTCCCCAAATCTTGGGGGGAGAAAGTTTTAGTTTTAGGGTGAAAAAACCCCAATTTCCTAAATACAAACACAGATTTCCTACTTTAGACTTTTCTATCCTGACTACAAGCTCCCTGACCAGACTTGAGCTTCTGTTCAAGGGAAAGGGATGCTATTCCCCCACGGGTCTGGTACATTTTCCCTCAGAATGGGTCAGGGGGGCTGTTTCAGGGGGTCTGGAAGCTGGCTGTGCATGCTAACTCCACACTGCTTCTAGCCCCAAGCTAGCAGCTGAGCTGAAATACTCTAACTCCAATTCCATGCTCAGTAGCACTGGTTATGCACTGGGTGGTCAGTTTGGGTCTATTTTTAGGTTATGAATAAGGATTACGTGTTTCAGCTGTCTGCACCTTTTGTGTAACACCAGACTTCTTTCTCCATTTAAAGTCTGAGCTGACAGGGAAATGTTAGTGGAAAAGGTTTCTGAAATCTGTGATTTCTTAGTGTCAGAATAGTAAGGTTTGGGTTAGGTTGCAAGGCAATCTGACACACAAGGATTGCTTTTTGCAAAATAAGTCTCTCGAGTTTAATTTTTTTTGCATGCCATATTCCTTAGAGCAAATAAAAAGTGTGAGTTTTGAAATAGTTTAGCTGGATTTTTCCCAAAGTTCAACAAAATTGGTGATCTTATTGTTTAAAACTCACTTTGTTAAATTCCGTACTTGGATAATGGATGATGAAGATTGCCTCTGCACTTCTCACAGCTCTGTTAAGTTTACATGCACAGTTTATTGTGTCAAAGATATATTTTCTCATCAGGGCTTAGTAGTGCAAGTAAGCAGTTTTCACCATTATGGCAAACTGTTTTGTAATGAATTATCTGCTGTGACAGCCTCAATCTGTACCTGTTTCTCTGGTGAAACCTGGTATAGTACATTTTGACTTCTGTCTGATTCTGTGATGATATTTAGCCCTATTCTCTGCTATGCTACTTCATGCTGCTTTAGCAGGAGCTGTTGTCTTGAGCTTTCCATCTCCAGGAGCTGCTCCTCTGTTATACCTCTTTTGCAAATACATTCTGAGATTGGAGCCCGTTGCAGAAGGAACAGTGCAACCCTACGCAGAGAGGCTCTGTTTGGCCTGAAAAGGTTGCAATCTAAATATGAGCTTGATGATGTCTAGACAAGACTGTAAGTATTTAGTACCTTTACAGTGCTTTGCATCTTCAAAGCACTCTGCAAACATTAACTGATTAACATAACTGCGCCATCTGTTTTGATGTTTACATTTTGTGCAGGCAAATTCCTGCTTTGCTTTATTACCTCTCGCAGGTATGTGGCTGTCATTATTATGGCCCTTTAGAGGATGGTAAAGTCAGGTCCACGCAAGTCTACGGTAATGTTTTGCCTTAAAACTCAAGCCAGTGCCATTGGGGTGCCCCTCTCTGACCTGGCTACGACGGTTGGGATTAATTCCCTCTGAAATTTCAGCCTCTAACTGTAGAAATTGTTGTTCCCACAGCTGCCAGAGGCTGATGCCTCTCTTGTCGCTTTGCTGCTGAACTTAACTGTTTTCTCCCCAGCCGTGTACAGGCAGGGACACATGCAGCAGTTTGGGAGCTTCTCTGCAGAATGCTCCCAGACAGGCAGCTGAAATACCGTCTCGGGCAGAAAAAGTGGTAGGAACCATGAAGACAGTGAAAAGAAGGGGAAGCCTTTTCCTTAGCTTTTGGCATAAGGTTGTTTTTTCTCTCCAACTTCATGCATGGCTACAAGAAATGTAATTTTATTCTTCTTTTTCCAGCTTGATAATGGAGATTTTGTGAAACGGAGGGGCTATACTGATGAACTAGTGTTATTTTTCATTTCAGTTTGAATTTCTTACTAAAGATTTAAGCAAAGTCTGTTTCAAGACTGATTCAAATCAGAACACTAGTAGCACTAGCAACCATCAAAACTGAAAAATTCTAAACCAAACCCGGACCACACTATTTATTAATGCCTTATGTTCCTTTTATTTCCAACTCCGTCCCATTTCAATGTTTCACTGCCTGAGTGGTGTTCCCGTTAGATCAGACAACCAAAAACTACCTTTACTTCCAAGTTATTTCAGCTTTGTTTTGCAGAAGAGCTGCAAAGAAACAGTGCTCTGCTGTCAGCAGGGAGAGACTGGCAATGTTTTGATTGGTGGAAAATTGCAAAGACACTCTGTGAGAGAAGTGAATCGTGAGAGATGTGTAGCGAGGCAGTGTGCTGGCAGACTTTTGCGTCAGTGAAGGAGTCATCATTTAAAATCTGAGATTAAACTCAGATTAAATTGTGCCATGCCATCTTGTGGGAATCAGCCGCGACCGAGAGGAGACACGGCGGCTGCCAGGCGTCAGAGCAAAGCCTGCTGTAGTTGCACCTCATTTCTGAATTGCTCTGTGCAGAGAGGCAGACATCACGCACGGTCCCGGAAGAAGCTCTTCCACGAACTTGATGTCTGGCATAGTTCACACCATGGTTTTAAGTGTGACCTCAAGGCATTTGCAAAGAATATCTTTATAGAGACCATAATAAATGTTCGAGACTCAGACAGATTTTCAGTTAATAAATCAACAAACCTGCAACATGAGGATATAAATGCATTAAAAAGACAGACTTGGACAGACCTAAAGGTTGGGTGTGGCTTTTCTTCACACTGAATATTTTTGCAGCATTTTTTTGTTTGTTTGCATATTCGCTTCTGGTAAAGACATTTTGCTATGCTTGAAGGCTAGCATATAGCAGTGGGAACAAAGCTCCAACAAAATGGAATTTTCCTTTGTCAAACTGTGATATCAGAAAAGCTTCAGTCAAGTGCCACTGGGTTTACTGGAAGCCTTTATAGAGAGGTTGAATGTTTCATAAAGGATACTCTATGGAAGTGGTTTAGGAGAGGACTCTGTCTTGTAGCATCCTTGGAGTGAGGTGAGACAGCTGCAATTATTCCTTTCCAACAGCGCATCACGCTTGCCATAGCAAGGCTGGAGGGAGCCACAGAATGAGCAAGTGGCTTTGGCTGGTCCTGCTTGATCAGAGGGGAGTTGAACAAGATGACCTCCAGAGGTACTCCCTTACCTCAGCCCTTTGTGGGTCTGTGATTCAGAGCCTTCCTCCTATTCTGTCCTAAAATTTCCTACTGAGAGTTTGGTTTCTTTCATGTATATGCTGTGCTCCCTTCAGTAGGTTACTCTGGAAGGAAGAATATGAATACACAGAATTGCAGACATTGTAATAAAGTTATGTGCAGCCAGTTTTATAAACCACTGAGCATCTTTCACTCAGATGGAAGGAATGACACTGAGAACACGAAGCACTCTGTAGACTCATTAGACTCTGGCTTTATATAGAGAATCCCACAGCAAACAGAGTGAATTTTGCATCTAACTAACTCAATAGAGAAGAATTCTACATCTGTCTTACCTATGATTGCTCTTATTAGTCCAAACATTTCCACCACCCCACCCAGTCCCTGCCGAAAAGAACACATTCGATAGCATTTTTATATTCTGTCAAGGAAAATGTTTCATGTAATCTATGCAGATACTTCTGTCATCTTAAATGTGTTTCTTCCATGTTTCTACATCCTTATGGACCTGTGTCTCATCTGCCTTCTTAGTCCTAGTCTTTCCTCCACCCCTATATTTTGGGGAATGAAATCACAGTATCAGTGTCTTTAGTTAGGCTGTAATCAGATCCCAGGCCAGGGGGAAAACTTCACATTTTTTTTGTCAATTTACAAGTAACTTTGTTTATTCTGTAAAGTAATGGTGACAAGAAATCAATCAAAGGCCTTATATCTCACATGAACAGAAAAGGAGAAGGTCTCTCTTACTGCAGCACTGCTATGAAGATTCTGAAAGTCCGTCTAAGATGAAAAATATTTGCATGTAGGCACAGAGGGAAGCACTGTGCAAGTATCTAATTGCAGCACTCCCTGCTGACTGTTTTTAATGTGTGTTAGTTTTATTAAGCATTCTTAATAAGAAGCCAGACTTTTACTTAGGCAAAAACTATAAGAGAAACAGCAGTTTCAATTCTCAGATTACTGGAGTGTATGCAGTTGGGAAAACCTGTCTGGATGCAGTAGACAAGGTGAATTTTTTCCATCTGCGAAAAATGATAATAAATGGGTTTTGTGGTCCTGACTTGCCTTTTGCGTGTGTGTGAGTGTAGGCGCATGTACGTACGGCTCTGTTACATCTTGAAGTTTTGATTTCATGTATTATAGTATGCATTGCATATGAGGGATAATGTTTGCATGACAAATTGCAGATCCATATGGCATGGTGTTTTAACATCCTGTACTTTTAGGTATTTTCAAGGAACTGTGTCTGAGGAGGTGAAGAGGGGAATCTGCTGGTGGCTTCTCACTACAAGTGACTTCTCTTCAGAAAGCTGCAGCCAAATAAAAGTGCTCACGGTTCAGTCCTAGATCAGGATGCGGTATAAAAGTGACACAACTTTGTACATTGACATGTGATTTTTGTTATATGATTCTATGATTTATCCCACTAAAGAGATTTGCACTTTAATCTAGTATGAAGAATCCAGATTTAAAAGTCTTTAACAATGTGCCATTTCTGGTTGGGGTTAAGATACTTCAGATCATTATTAGCCATCTCAGCAACTCCTCCTGAGCTTTTCACAGTTACAGCCTGACTCTGGCCAGGTCTGTGGCTTTACTAAAAATAGTAACTAGTAATGAAATTATTTTACTCTCTTTTAGTGCTTGGCTCAAATAGTTTTTAGGGATATGGATGAAGCAAGGTGTAGTACTACACAGATTTATCAGCGTGCACTTTAAATTACTTTTAAAATGCATTCATGGCTTTGTCTTCTTAATTAATGTTTCCATACCCACTTGTGGCTCAGGAACCTTTATATTTGGCTACGTGATGACTTACTTGTTCTACACAAATCTCATGGTTCAGTTCTCACAACAGGCTAAATATTTCGCTTAAGGTAATTACCTGACTTCAAAGGAACTTTCATAGAAAAGTAATAATATCAAAAAGAGCCTATATGCTATAAATAGGGTATAAAATTCCACATTAAAGATGAGTGTATATTACAGGAATCTTCAGAGCAGTGTGAAATATAATTAGGGCCTTCTATAGAGGCATAAAATTCTCAGTAATACGTGCTAATCTTATTTGCTTGGAATGAGGTGGGAATATACCTATCAAGACATCTTTTGAAATATTTGAATTCTTTACATCCAAGTTTCCAGTCATACTTGTCAGACTTGATCTCTTCTTCCTTGTCATTTTTCTATCCTGAGAGGTTTATTTGTGAATAAGCTTTGTCCTCTGCAGAGGCAAAAATCAGAAGTGTGAACGTTCAGAAGGACAATTAGAATTTTAGTGAGATGCAAAATGCTCTTGAAGAAAAGTGGAAAAAGAAGTAATATAAATAAGTTCATTTGTGATTATGTGCTCTTGACAGTGTGTGTTGGTTGCCTGACCAGTCATGTTGTAGTTGAAGGCAAGTCAGATCCTTCTATATAGTTTCATTGCTGTTAAGGCCTGTTGTTTGCAACATCTCATTTTTCCTAGAAACAGAAGCGTGTTAGTTGGAAAAGAATATTTCTAACATACAGCTTTTCTGAGAAAAACATATTTTATTTATGTCTTCATTTCCCTCTTCTTTCCTCACTCCACAACTAAAGTGTTTGTCCAGGGTACATCTACAGAAATAATGTTTTAATGTAAAATATTGATTGGGTGCATAAGGGTTAGTACAGGAATTACTGCAGGAACAGTCTGCTTCCAGTGCTGGCCATGCAAGCAGCTCAAGAATAAGGCAAAGAATTGCTTTTGCCCAAAACATGGACATTGTATGTACATGACAATTAAAATCAGAAGTTTACGTCTGTCCTGTGATTTTTTTTACAGGACTTGTAGTAACATAGATTAAAACTAAAACCTAGTTACCTGAATTACTGTTTTACATTAGTTCCCAGTTAATTTTCATCTTTTTATTGCTGGGCAGGCTTTTGCTGTTCTTGTAGAGTATAAAAGGTCCTGAAGTGTTCCTCAAGCTGTGCTTGCCACAGCAGGTTGCCATTGGTCATCATCTTTGTATCTTGCTGCTAAAATAAAATCAAAGTCAAAATACGCTCACTATTTTCCTAATATGTGCTCTGCAGGTAATAGTTCCAGGTGTCAGTACCCGTAGGTAAGGGGGAGAGTGACCTCATTTCAGTGGTGTCTCTGTTACTGCAAAGCTTTTTGAAATATTTTTCTGTTGAAAAAAAAATAAAAATTTACAATCCAGTGGTTTGCCATGTTGGGTGTAAATATTTCAGGAAATCCGTAAACTTCCAGGAGGAGACTGGGCTGATTTCCTCCCAGCATGCTTGCAGACAGTGCAGTGAAGCCTGAGACCCTACATTTGTAGGGCTCTCCAGGGTGTTACCTGGGCACCTCCCTTGGGAAGCTGCACTGGAGCAGGACAGCTCACAAAGCCTGGGAGTCTGCAGCACTGCTGGGGCACCCCACAAGCCTTGAAAGCCAGTCAAGGGAGGTGATTGAGGAAACCCAGCTTCTTCAGACTCTTGACTTCTTTGAAGCCAAGAGAGCAAATTTATTTTGAAAACTCCAAACAGGACCCGGGCCACGAACAGTTTTGTTTCCAGAAACCTACTCTTAGTACCACCAAAGATAAAGATTTTACAATTTGGGATGAGTCAAAAGAGCTGTATGTGTACGCGTGTTTGTTTTAGGGGGATTTTTTAAAAAGATTTTTTAAGATAGAAATGTATTTTGGAACTGAATGGAATTGGATGGAATTTTTAGATAAGGAAGGTGCATCCACACTTCTTACGTGGCGTCATGAGATACTATTTTCAGGTTGCTCCTTCTAGACATATGAATTTAATATAGGGCCATGATTTTAACATCAGAAATTTTCCTTAGATCTGGTGTCTGCCAGCTTAAGATGCAGAGGAACCTTAGCAAATAAATTGTTTGTATTGTTTAACTGAAGGAAAGTAGGATGATTGGGACCATTCAGGACATGTGCTTTCAAGTTCCTCCTAAATTTTTTCCCTCTGACTTGACGGAACAAAATCGGGGGAAAAAAAGTAATAGGTTGATACCATGCAGACATAATAGATTAGATCCCATAGCCGTTTTAATTTAGATAGGTTCTTCTATCTCAGCATCACCGCTATTGCATTGTTTACTCAGGAAAGAAGACACAGTAATAAACAAAAAAACAAACACAAAGACTTATGGCTAGTGACCGCCTGTGTATCACTTAGCAACATCAATATTTTTGTGCACAAATAAAGGCCTCCTGCACAGTGCCTGCTGCCAGTATGTGTGCGTGTGTGTGTGAGCATGTGTGCCTCTGTAGCACTGACCTTGTACGCAGAGAGATCAGTTTGTCAGTGATTGGTCACTCCTTAATTTGGATGTCTAGACATTTCAGTCCGTGCGAGCGAAAGGCAGACATCTAAAGACGTGAGAAGAGATTCTAAGAGATACTAAGACCTTAAAATAATTCTCCGGCAAACTGCAAATGTATTTTGTTCATCTTAAAAATATATGGTGTAAGTGACTGAATGGAACACATGACTGAAGGCTTTATTTTTTTATTATCACAATTAATTAATATGCTTTTTGGATGTTTTCATGGCTGTGATATAAATAAGTAAAGCTTCCTTAAAGGTTATGAGATAGTATGAGAGAGTTAATGTTATGATTTGTCTGCTGTCTGGGAATATGTTTTCTTCATTTGCTGAAAACCAGAATCCAGAATTGTAAGAAAATAAATGAACTATGTTTAAATGAACTACCAAATCTTAATTTATAACATAAAATTGTAGTCAGGAAAGTAATCTCTCAGAATATCCAGGTGAATAGGAAATTGCTGTCCACCATCTTGTGTTTTATTCAAAACCTCTGTATGTGCAAGCCAATGTGTTTATATCCAAGTGTAAAAAGGGCTCAGTTCTGCCAAACACTGAAAGCCCTCAATTCCCACTGATGCCACTGGGCACTTGAATGCTTCCAGGGCATTAGCACTATGTTTCCAAAACAGTGGCATGCACATACATTTACAATGGCCAAAATTTTCATCTGCTCTTTAAATATACATACAAATGGGGCAAATGAGCTATCATTTTTATGGATGGTTGTGTTTGGGATATTGGACATTTGTATAATGAATTAGAATTTAGTTTTTGGTAGAAAATGTTTAAATTTAGAAAGTCATATCTATTACCTTAAGACTATTTTACCATAATAATAAGATCTAGGATGTGACGGAGTATGAAGGAACCATTAGCGTCTTTTGAAGATCCATTTTAGTTTACTTTGGTTTTAATCCTTTCAGTCATAAATCCCAGAAAAGAGCAACTGGTGCTTGAAGAGCAACAGGCATTCAGAAGTGGGCACTCTACAGCACAGCAGCAGAAAATTATTTTGAAAAATTTGAAATTTGAAAATAATGTGATACAGTTGGGTTTGAGTACTGGTGTTCTCTGTCCAGTGTCAGAGTATTCCCATGTGGGAATCGGTGTAGCAGCATCGCAGAGACTCTTCTATGCAACTATAGATGTGTCTGTATTACAGGCTGTGCTGGTGTAAACTGTTTACTGAACCAAGTGTACCTGTGCAGAAACAACAGACCAGATCTCAGAGCTAGTTTGTACTGGGAGGATTCACAGTACAGTGTCAAGAGAGTGGTTACTCAGTGGTACCTGTAGTGATGTGACACTGACCCCCTCCCACCCCCCAAAACTGTGACAGCAATTCAGTTCAGTACAGAGGTCATTTTATTTTCAAGTAAGTCTTAGCTTTAATTCTGTGAGGAAATTGCACATCTAGAATAGCCTCAGGTTGTCTCTCCTACAATACTGCCCTCTTCCTTTCTATTTTTTTTCCTTTCCTAATGTTTGGCTCAAATACTAATAGCAAACTGCATTGCCTCCTGAATTCTGTATCAGATGAAGAACTGCCTTCCTGGGAAAATGTTCCTAGATTTGTGTGAATGTGAAAGCACAGAAAGAACCCTCACAGACCTATGATGGCAAAGCACTAACACTGACAGGTCTGGATGTTATTAAGTACTGTCCCCTCTGGTAAATCTGACCCGTTCTTAGAGGCAGGCCACAATTACTATATATTCCTTCCCTTCTCTCTTCAGCAGACTTTGTCATTATGCAAATAATTAACATACATTCAGACCCTAAACCTTGTTGAACTTGAACTGATGATGGAGCTTCTCCTGGAGCACATTTAAATGTGTCAGGAGGGCATTTAAGATCAGGAAAGAAAGTTTTTTTAGAAAACACTCTTAAAACACTCTTATAGAGAAAATTGTACTTTAATAATCATTAACCAGGTAAAATAAATGGCAGAGGGGTTCTCTATCACTGGCTTGCCCCTTTTATGTGCTAGTGTGTTAAAATGTTTTATTTGCAGTATTTTCTGCTCGTTCTTATGATTGTATTGCATATTCCACAGTTTTGTGCAAGTTTCTACTCTGAGGTTCTTGTGATTATCTGAGAAGCTTACCTTACTTGTTAGCACATAGTGGCGAAAAAATTAATACAAAAATACCTTCAACGACATGTTATGGAAAGAGAAGGTGATGCCTGTTCTAAACAAAAGCAATTGGTTGCATACTTGTTCTCTTATCATTTTCATTCCTGTTCTCACAACCCCCATGCTTCTAAGAGGGGGGTTAAATAGATGTGTGCCCAAGAAGTGATCTGGCCAGAATTGGTTATGTCCCTGGAGGACGCCCACCAACTTCTCGCCGTGTTGCTTGACTGCTGCATCTATGATGCCCTATTTTTGGTGCAGGTCTTTTCTACCCTTTTGCAGTCAAGCACATTATTATGGTATGTCCTTTCACTTCCAAGTCTTGCTTACCTTAGCCTAAGTGAATCTTAATTCACAGGCTGTTTCCTGGGTTTGCCTGCTGTGTCTTTATGACTACAGTCATGTCCCCTGTTGGATGAACAGGAAGAGAAAAGACAAATATAGTATGTGCTATATGTATGTAGCACTGCTATCCTCCTCCTGTCAGAGCACTGGTCTTCTGCTAAACTGTGCTGTGGGCTTCCTAGGGTACGAGCTTCCTGGTGCTGATGCAAACACCACATTCTTCAGTGCTTACCTGTTTGAATGCTGTCACTGTGTCCATGGTTATCAAAATGCTTGGTTGCTTTTTTTTTGCCATTACTTTGCTCTACTGCCTTTTCCGTTGTTTTTACAGACAGACATTTCTGTCCATACAGTCTTCAGGCCAATCTTAATATTTCTGCTACAAAACAGAAAAAACAAGATTCTAATTGGAAGTATTTTAAACTATGACTTAAAGAAGTACAAATCGAGAGATCAGCTGAAAAATAAATTGTACCTAGTGCTTTTGTAATGTTATGATTTTATATCTGACTGTCATTTGAGTTTGGCCTATCTCTAATTTGAGTTGCCAGTATTACAGCTAAATCAAGCCAACTAGGACACTTTAAAACATAACATTTCCTTGTAGTCTAGACATATTTTCACAGACAGTCCAGCCACAGCTAAGGATCTCTGTAGGCCTAACACAATTCAGATGCTGCTACTTTTGGGACAACCTTAGTGCTCGCTGGCCCTGAACACAATATATGAATATTATTCATTTATTGCCCAGATTGGCAAAACTGAGCAGTTGCTGCTTTGTGCAGTCACTTTTCTCCCATCCCTGTGCTGCCTCCTGTGCTTTTGCTAGTTTACCATTTTTCTCATCCAGTTTGTTCATAGGTTTCTGCCACTACAACAGAATGAGTATGGCAAGATAGGGAATACCTGGAAGCTGTTCATCAGTCTATCCTGGGATTGTCTTATCTTGTCCCTGGGTGCATTACATCAAGAAGGAAGTACTGAATAAGTACCCAGCACCAGTAATGCAATAGCCTAATATTCATAAGCTTCCATTAAGGTCACTTGTTTTTGAAGCTTTGGAGGCATATCGCTAGGAATTATATCCTGTCCTCTGAGATGCTAGTGCTGAAATACGAGCTGATGGAAATTTGAACAAATTGTATTTTTTGAATGCTCTCTTTGGCTTTATTTGACTGAACATACTATTTAGCTTGGTTAACCTGGGCATGTAACTGAGCTGTTCTATAATGGGTTACCTTTAACATTTGTACATTCCATTTGTTAAAATTGTATTTTATGCTAGCAGACGCTTGCGCTTTTTCTTTCATTTTGTAAATATACAGTGTGTTCCCGTATCAGGTCTTCTGACAAAGTATTATCTAAATGAGCTCCACAGAATTAATTCCAATTCCTCCCTTTCTTTTCCCCCCTTCTTGTCTGTAGTGTTCCCAGCAGTGCAGTAGCTGGGATTTCATTTCTGTCAGAAATGGTACTGCTTCAGTCTTGTCTCTGTAAGTCTCCGCAGGGAGGTTAGAGGGTGGTTATCCTCGGGCTGGTCTGGACCTGGTCCAGCATTCAATGAGAATGCAAATCCCCTTGAAACCAGATACCTTCTCTGCAGTGATACTGCCTTTATGCTGCATGTGCTCCAGGAAGCTTATGATAAGTTTATATTTGCATTGAAATACTGTTATTTGTTAAGGGTACCCAATCCTTTGCACTTCTGAAAGCTTAGCTAAGGTGCCTAATTATTTTTTATTTCCTTTTCAACTGGGAGAAAAAAAAAAAGTGTGTATGTAACAGGACTCAGGGCCTTGCAACAGCAGTGTAGGAGATTATTGTTACTGCTTTGTTGAAACAGAAGTTTGATTGTCATGGCTTTTATTGCAGCTCCGCACATTAATTTTCTGATGAGGGGATTCCAAATCTTCTAAGGTACAGTGTGGCAGCATGAGCTTAAGCAAGATAGGCTTTGCTGTGCATCCTCACTGTCCAGATACAGAGGCTTTGACCAGAAGGCCCGATTCGATCAGGCGAAGGGGCTGTCGGAGCGGATGCAGCGCTGAATTGCAGGAGTGAGGATGGAAAGACCGAAGCCAGTTTTGTGGCCTAAGATGCCTATCCCCTCTTCTTGTAAGAGGGCTGGCGAGCCGAGCCATGCCATGCCTGCCACGCAGGGCCAGATGCTGTTGGCATGGAGCGTGGGCCATGGGGCAAAATGCGCTGCCACCTCTGGATGGCCAGGGCTGCTCTGCAGCCGGGACGGGCGCGCCTGGGATCCCCGCTCCCCTCTCTGCCGGCAGCCGTGTCAGGAGAAATGCTCCCAGCCGCGCAGAAAAGCCTTTTCACTCATCCGCAGCCAAGCACGCTGCCCTTAAAGCGGCCGTAAATCAGCCACTCTCCCCCGATTCAAGTTTTGTCTTGCTCGGGCTGTTCAAAAATAACCCGCGCGCGGAGGGGCGGCCGCGCGTCCCCCGGGCACAGCTATTTCCGTGCG